>OY744606.1:904716-1071026 GCA_963556255.1 Allolobophora icterica | reverse complement strand
TTCACTGGACGAATGACGTTCAGGCATGTATATATATATATATATATATATATCCTTTAAATATTGCTATATATACACAAACACACCTACACACATACCTACACACACACACACACACACACACACACACACACACACACACACACACACACACACACACACACACACACACACACACACACACACACACACACACACACACACACACACACACACACACACACACATAATAACACGCGTGCGCGCGCGCACGCACACACATCCCTATATACGGTCATCTATAAGCGGATGACTCATGATAGGTCTATGGTTTCCTTCGCCCTGAGTGCTTCGATGTACAACATCTGCGGTCCATCTCAATGAGCTGCCTCAGTGACATCGCCGACTGAATGAAATGCAATTGACTGCAGATCAATTCATCGAAGTCAGAATTCATCTTTGTAATTGTAATTGTAATTACGACAGCTTATATAGCATCGTTAATTGGTAGCAAGCTACTTCTATAGGATGCTTCACACGAACGAATGCACACTATCTACAGTCAGCGCAAGTGCTAATGTTCGTCGTTTTAACCTAGCAAGTAAAGTTTCAACTGTTTTTTTTAAAACAAAAATG
Organism: Allolobophora icterica; assembly: GCA_963556255.1. Classification (NCBI taxonomy): domain Eukaryota; kingdom Metazoa; phylum Annelida; class Clitellata; order Crassiclitellata; family Lumbricidae; genus Allolobophora; species Allolobophora icterica. The sequence goes on along the minus strand of OY744606.1, from coordinate 1,070,411 downwards.
CTCTTAACTTCCTGAAGCTGAGCAGGAAGGCTGTTCCAAGCAAACGGAGGCCAGCGACCCGAAAGGCCCGATCGCCCATTTTGGTTTTCGTTGCTGGCACGAAAACATCAGCGGACATACCTGATCGCAATCGCGACCTAGGGTCGTCCGATAGCGGCCTGATGTTGTTCAGACATTTGTGCACCATGATACAAAGTTTATATTTGATGCGCTCCCCTACTCTGAGCCACTGAAGATCTTGGATCGCGGTTGTAGTGTGGTCGAACTTTTTAAGTCCCATGACCAGGCGAACATCTAGTGTTCGCCCTCATACAGGGTGGAAAATTAGATCGGAGCCCTTTCGTCATTGGTGAGGATGCTGTCGAGCCACATGATGAGGTTCTCGATCTCAGTCTTTTCCTCGACAGAGACTTATCAATGACGTCACACAGCACATGACTTGTGACGACCAGCCTCGCTACACAGCTGAGGTCTGAGGCCATCTCGTGCCAAGGGGTTTAATCCTGAGCCGAATCGATTACTGCACTGTCGCCTACTCTGGCTTGCCACAGCGTAGTATCATTCGTCTTCAGGGGGTTATCGACGCTGCTGTTCGTCTGGTCATGAGATATAAAATGTTCGACCATATTACAACCTCTATACAAGATCAGCTTCAGTGGCTCGGAATAGGCGAGCAGGTGACATTCAAACTTTTCCTACTGGTGTACAAACAGACAACATCAGGCCGCTATTAATATATCGGACGATTCTAATCGGTCGCGGCTGCGATCAGCAAAGTCCGCTGATGACTTCGTGCCAGCAACTAAAACTAAAACGAGCGATCTGGCCTTTTGGATCGCTGGCCCATATGCTGGAACAGTCTTCCTGCGCATATTCAGGAAGCCAAAAGCATTTATGTTTAAGAAACCGGTTTAAACTGTAGTTGATACGCAACTCCAAATATTAGCATCTGCGCGACAGTAGACTGTGTGTGTGTGTGTGTGTGTGTGTGTGTGTGTGTGTGTGTGTGTGTGTGTGTGTGTGTGTGTGTGCGTGCGTGTGTGTGTGTGTTTGTTTGTGTATAATGAAACTCTGATAATGAGTAGGCCTTTGTATAATCGATTAGTTGTATGTAATTTATTATAATATTATTGTTAAATTAACCTTTGCTGACCTTTGATGCTTTCAACATTCCATGTAAATCGTGGAGCGATCGTACGCTTCGTAACGTAGCCTACCAGGTGTCAACTGCGCACTGTTCCTCATACTACAGTGAGTAATCTAGACGTCTTTGGGGGGAAGTCCCCCCAGGATTGATGTTTCCCCCCAGAGGCGAGCAATATTACAATGTACAGACCGTCAGGGGAGGAAAAATCCCCCCCCCCAGGATCGATGTGGATACATGGTTTTCCCCCCCAGAGAGATGGATTCCTAAAAAAAGGTCATAAACTTTTTTGACAGAGGAAAAAAGTAAAAAAATTGGGTGAAGGACTAAAAAAAAAAAAAAAAAAGGTCATCAACTTTTTTCGAAGAGTCTGAAACTTTTTAAAGATGGAAGACAAAATTTTGTGTCAATTGTTTGCTCCCCCCAGAAACCTGGTTTCCCCTCCCAGACGAGGGGGACTAGATTAAACACTGCTCATACTATCGTCGACGGGCACTGGGGACCGCCGTTAAGCTCCCCAGAGGGTCTACGACGAAGCCCCAGGGGTCGCTAGGGGTCGTCATCGCACGACGTCACTGCTCCCCAATTTCCCAGGGTTTAGTTGTTGCTTTTCATGTACCGGTCGCATATTTCACAAGTCGGCATACATAGCCTACGGGCCGGAGGGCAGTGCCGAATAAGGAAGTTAAACTATTTTCTATAAGGTATGTACTCGTAGTTGAACTGGTAAGCAAATTTCAGGTATTAGAATGAAATCGCGTGTAGGTGACGTGAGCCACACTCAACAACATCAACTCCATACCTTGTGTCACAGAACACACTGTTTCAGGCCCTGGTTATACCTGCTGCTCACTGCTCAGGTGGATCTAGGAGCAGATATCATGTAATGCTCGGCTCTTAGAAGTTGTGGGTCGGTTAGAAAGGCGTTCTTGAAATTATGGCGATAATAGAATAGGAACTTGTTTGAAGATTAAGACCTGTGTATCCCGCGATGGATTAATGAATGGATTGGTGGATGAATGGATTGGTGGATGAATGGATTGATGAGTGGCAGATGGATGGATGAATGGATGGATTGATGGACGGTTGGATGAATGGATGGGTGGATGAATGGATGGATGAATGAGTGGCAGATGGATGGATGAATGGATGGATTGATGGACGGTTGGATGAATGGATGGGTGGATGAATGGATGGGTGGGGTGACTGGAGTCAGGAACTGATGATGATTATTATGATCATTATGATGATGATGAGCATGATGCTGATGAATATGATGATGATTATATTGATCATAATGATGATTGTGATAATGATCATCATTATAATAATGATTATGATGATGATCGAATACTTACGAATCACTGTCATCCCTGCATCATCTTCAACACGGGCTCTTGAAAGTTAAGTCTGTTGTAAATATTGTGGATGGACTGGCTTCGCCTACTGCAAAGCCAGGACAAATTGTCTGAGTATGGACAAGAGCAGAAGAAGGAGGGTGACAGGAAGGAAGAGAAGGACGAAATAGGACACAGACGAGGAGGGGAAGTTACATGGCACGGCACATCTGCAGGGCTTCAAAATGTGGGCTGATTATTTTGTGAAAAGTTAAAAGTACGCATCGGTGTAGGCCAATTTGCATTGGGTAGCGTACGTATGATAGGCTGCATATTTGCATGATCAGACATATAACCTGTTTTTCTTAATTGCGCTAGGATTGGTCGCATGAATAGGAACAATCGTAGCCTATATAAACCGGCTTCTGGCTTCGTCTCAGTTAAGCGAAAGCCTGGTTATCGGTTGCGGCGACGAAGGGGCAGACTCAGGGCTTGAATAGGCCCTTATTGTGTTTTCTGACACGGTGTGCAGCTGACTTGTCTGGAGTGTGCAGTGTGTAGTATGAATTTCTGAGAGATCAGCTCAAGTCAATCACACACGATTTCATTCGCTGATATTCTATTCACCAGTTCAAGTACAGTTTGACAGTTTAAGAAAGACTGTACAGTAGACATTTCTCAGTTTTTTAGGCACTGGACAGATCCTCCGACGAAGGCAGCAAGATGGGCTCAAAAATTGGAACATCTTCGAAGTCTGTGACGACCCTTAACCACACAGCATCGACAACGAAAGCAGCATCTACCTCCTCTTCTTCCTCCGCTGATCCACATCCCTCTGCCTCCTTTTCTCAAGAGGATTATTTGAAACCGGATGGGGAGATGGTGAGTCGGGATTTCAACCAGTTTGACTACATCCGATTCACATACGCTGATATCAACGGGATCGCCCGATCAAAGACGAAATCCAAGACAGGCTTCGCACATCAACTCAAGGATGGAATCTTCATTTTCGCCGGTAATAAACGAAACGTATTATATCGCAGGGCGTCTTAAATAGATTTCTACCAGGACACAAAATACGCATAATGTAATCGTAATCTCGAGATTTCTACAGCGCCGGTAATAAACGAAACGTATTATATCGCAGGGCGTCTTAAATAGATTTCTACCAGTACACAAAATACGCATAATGTAATCGTAATCTCGAGATTTCTACAGCGCCCAAAAAAGCGAAGCCGGGGGAACCAGCTTATTCACAGGCGCTTAGTCAAAACATAATCGATAGGCAGCGGGGTCAAATCGGTTCAACGTCAGGATCCAGAAGGGTCAGGCAGACAGTCAGACGGCTAAGAGGCCATCCATATAATACGTACGCAAAAATCCGAGAAAATTAAACCCCTCCCCTCCCTGTTTCGCAAGCGTACTTTCTTCCACCCCTCCCCACCACCTGCGTACGTACGCTTGGCGCACACCCCCAAGACCAGTTGCAGAATGTGTCAGTTCGACAGCTCCAGGCAGCGGCTGTCTGCACTTTAGGCCAGATTGAAGGATGAGTAATCCATGGACTCACTGCTGAACTGTGTGATAGTTTAATAATAGCGTTCAGAGGTAAGGTGGCATACACGTGACACCTCTCCCACAGTCCTACTTCCCTGGTAGTACCTGATAGCTGAAAAGACTGAACTTTGGCTCACTTGAAGGCCAATCAATTTGGCGTCCAATATAGACAAAATATAGGCTTACCCCCACCCCGTTTCCGTACGCAAGCACTTGCATCTGTGTTACCCCTCATGCGTACGTAATATATGGATGGCCCCTAATGTGGACGGTGTTTAGAGTTGAAACGACGAGGGAGATACGGGAAGCGGAGGGCTGGGGATAGGATTTGTGAAAGAGCAGTTGTTTCAGTTGTGAGAGAAAAACCTGTCGAGTAGGTTCGACAGAATGTGCGAATAAGTACTGTCTGGGGCAAAAATATTAAAATTGTCAACAACATTGTCTGTATAGGGCCTAGGCATCGACTTTATTTTTCCTATCGGATACGATTGTAACTCCGCCACTGCCCGTACTCCAGTAGTCCCAGTCCCAAGCCTGGGAAAGGAGGAGGCGACGCTGTCTTTGTTATGACACAGGCTCAGCGTCGTTAAACAGTAACAAACCAGACCTACAGCTACAACTTCAAACACGCGATTACATTTCAAAATGATTAGGCCTAAGTGAAGTCCTCCACTACAAAATGATCGCAGCACATGAACTACAATCACACTACATCACAATACGTTTACATTAGAGTATAACATTACATTGCGATCACAATACACTACAATAGGATAACAATATAATTACATTACAAGTACATTGCGCTACATTATGCTACAATACGATTACATTCACGTTGCATAGGATGCCTTGCTGTCAGCACAAGAGCGGAAGCAACGCCCTTGGAAGAGACGACCCAGCTTAACCACGGAAACTGCGCCTTAAGGGCCATGCCAGGGACTCTGAGGGAACTACGCTGGGTGACAGACGGAAAATGCCGGGTGGGCGAGGTTCTCTGCGAGACCTTCTGGATAAATCCCTTCCGCAACGGAGCCCACCAGGACGCCTGTCCACGGTATATGGCCAGGAAGCAACTGGAACGTCTGAAGGAGCAGGGGTGCTTGCTGTACTCGGCCTTCGAGCCGGAGTTCATGGTCTTCCAGCGAGGAACGTTGAATCCATTCACCGACGGAATGGACGTCATGGCCAGGCATGCACAGATGGAAGACTATGCCTATGCCATGGCCGACTACCTGACGAAGAGCAGGGTCAACTCCAGCGGATTCCTCGTCGAACATGGTGCTGGTCAGATGAAATTCTCGCTCCATCCATCTTTCGGAGTGGAGACAGCCGATCAAATGTTCTGGTTCAAGGAGACCGTGAAGGAGCTCACTCTGAAGCCACATCTATTCCCGGAGTCGTCCAAGAACGACGTGATGCATCAAGAAGGAAACTCGTCGCCAAGGGACTGGCAGGCGACGTTCATGGCACAGCCGTTCCCAGAGGCCTCCACCAACGGTCTTCACTTCAACCACTCCCTCTGGTCGCTCGACGGAAAGCAGAACCTCTTCGCCGATCCATCTGCTCCAGATGGACTGTCGGGAGTGGCGAGACACTGGGTCGCTGGACTCGTGAAGCACGCCAAGGCTCTCAGCGCCATCTGCTGCCCCACCATCAACTGCTATCGCCGTCTCTTCACTCCGTGGGCGCCGGAGAAGAACAACTGGGGCATGGATGATCGCTTCGCCACCTTCCGCGTCAAGACATACGGATCCAAAGGCGCCCACATCGAGAGTCGTCTTCCTTCGGGGGCTGCCAATCCGTACCTGGTACTGGCAGCCACTGTGGCCGCTGGGCTGGATGGGATCGTCAACCGCCTCGAGTGTCCACCACCAAGGGGACAAAACACGGCTGAGCGCGATCTTCCGAGGAGTCTACGAGAGGCGTTGGAAGCTCTCCAAGAAGATGAGTGGATGAGGGAATCGCTTGGGGAGGAATTTATCCGATGGTTCGTTGAGATAGAATTGAGTTCCGAGATCAAATCAATCGAAGAGTACGATACGTCATGCGACCTCAGATTCTTCCACGAAAGACGTCTGTATTTCGATCTTATTTAAAATCGCAATCGTAGGTTTATATAGCGCCTCGTCCAGAAACCTCTTTATTATGGACCTGCGAATCAAAAATTTTCAGTCGAATCGAATCTCGAATCGAATCTGGGGCAAAGGTTCGAATTCGAATCGAATCTCGAATCGAATCAGCCGGTACCAGTTCGATATAAATGAAGCTTGACTGCACAGGCGTACCATAGTATCAGTATATCAATATCTTTTGTGCAGTTTAAAATCAATTAAATTAAACGTTACGCTAATTAACAGAGGGTCTTTTAAGTAACCAAGAAACGAAGTCACATTGAAAAGTTGTATATAAAATCAATTAAGGCTTTTAATCATAAAGTTGCAAAGTATTTACTTAAGCAATCAATAATATTGCATCTTCTTGGTTACGCACAGTAGGCCTACTTATTTCTGTGAGGAGCCTACTCTCCGTAGCAAATCCTCGTTACCAATATATAGGCCTACACATAGAATTACTTCTCACAAGAAACATTCTTCGTATTGTACTTTGTATGATTCCTTTCACAGAGTTCCTTTCCGTTGTCCATTGAACGTTAATCTACCTTTTCCCTTTCTTTATTGAGCAGATTAGTTAGGGGAACTTAGGGACAACATGCGCGTGTAAAGTCGTTAAAACGGCCACAAAATAATAGCCATTTATCCCAATGCAACAAACATACAGAAAGTCGGACATTTTCCAAATTTTTAACTTTGCCTGCCGGACAGAGAACATGAGACCAAAAGGAGGACACGGACGTCCTCCTTTTCCCAGACGTCTGGCAACCCTAGTCAAGAGCTAATCATTTTTCGAAATGTTTTCGAATCATGACACCATTTTCGATTCGAATCGAATACCGCCGTCCGATTAGTTTTCCAATCGAATATCGAAGCTTCGCAGGTCCCTACTCCTTATGCAGACGTCCGCTCCTGGCCAGACGAGAGAGGACCGCGGTTCGCAGTCTTCAACTGCTGTTGAAATGGGGGGGGGGAAGGGGGAGACAGGGTATTAAACAGGCGATACATGCTATTAAACAGGCGATACATGCATTCGAACAAAAGTTTGATGATAAATTGTACGAGCACTTTCAGGGTAAGGAGCCCAGTCAGTTTTTGGAAATGCTGGAATCGCAAGATCCATCGGTCCATGGCTTCGAATGTCACAGGCACTGTAAAAGGTGTGCACGATGATGTTGGTATTCCAACTGTTTGCTAAATACTTTGCCTCTGTGTATCAAAATTCTGAATATTGATAGGGAAGCTGTAGGTAATTTCAGTGTCTTGCTAAGCAAATATAAGCTTCAGTTAACACATAATACTATATTGTTGAATGCATAATTAATGTATAGACAGTTGACATTATATTATGTAAGCCTATATAATTATATATATATATAGGCTTACATAATATATATATATTATATATATATATTATATATATTATATATATATATATATATGAATTGAAACTAGGTAAAGCGAGTGGACCTAATGGTCTTAGTGCGGAGCTTTTGCTACATACCAATTCTTCTTGTGTTACTCACGGCCTTGTTTAGAGGCATATAATTTCTATGTCAAACAAGAGCTTAGGTTTCGTGGACCAAACAGGTGAATATTTGGGAATTCTCTTTTGTGCTGGTAGTAAACTGAAATGCGATCATAGTATAATGAGCAAATTTTTACCCAGTTGGCAATAATATTTTCAGTACCGCCTGTACCGGTAGCTCTTCGGGTTTGTCCGATCTAATGCAGCTTCATTTGCAGCAGACACATAGGCCTATGTACTCTCCCAGTTTTAAGATATGGCTCAGTAGCAGAGAGAGACAGAGAGAGGCAGGCCTATTATTGTGGTTTTTTTTATTTTCGTGTATTTTCGTTCCAATCTTTGTGTTTCTACCTTGAGCGAAATAATATATAATATATAGGCCTACTCATTTATTAAGTCCTCATTACTATTCATATGTTCTAGCTTATGTGACCATGTGTTGCAAATATGACGATCATATGAAAATATTTCACATATTGTTTTCACATGCATGTGCAATAGCATTCGGTATCCTATTTACGACATAATTATGACACCCATATGGAAATACCTGCATATGGAAAGTTGGAAACATCTTAATATGGAAGAAACCGAGGTGCATAGCTCTCTAAGCTAACCCTGACAGGGATAGAGCGCAATAAGTACCCTACGAGGTGTTAACGATTTCATTTTCTTGGCCTCGGCACATGAATATCACAGAACCCCTTCAATTATTCTGAATAGCAGGTTTTATTTCTTTCTATATTGTTTTCACCCTACAATACCTTAATTAAAACGATACAATCACGGAATAACCATTAACTCCATTAAATCTTAATTTACAGACCATAAGAATTGATACACAAAATACAAACAGATAAACCGAACTGAACGAAAGAACTGGATGCAGTCAGCAGTGGCGTAGCAATGTGTTGTGCAGGTTGTGCAATGCACAAGGGCCCCTAGCGGTTAGAAGGGCCCCTGGCAGCGAGTAGAGTCATTTTTAGCCTAAAAGTCATTCCACCTATACAGCAAGTAGTTAACGAGATCAACCATCTTCGAAATTGCACAAATGTTACTCGTAGACTACTATTATGCTCTTTCGTTACATTCAGTGATGTCTGGACTGCCTACATGTTGCTGTTGACTTTGCCTGTGACTGTTGCGACATGTGAACGATCATTTTCAAAACTGAAGCTAATTAAAAACTATATACGAAGTACAATGTCAGAAGAGCGGCTGAGCGACTTGGCAATGTTGTCAATAATAGAAAATGAACATGCCAGAAAGCTTGACACTTGAAAAGTGGTAGATATTTTTGCGCAAGAGAAGGCGCGCAAACGAACGTTTAAATTTTTCGAAATTTTCAGATTCTTCTTTTTAGACTACCGTAGACTAAACACTTGTCTAATTTGTTAAATTGTTTTGTTATTTGCGAAATATGCAAATATCGCAAAAGCGCCAAGCGTTTTTTGCACAGCGTTTTTTGTTTCAATTCGAAGGGGGTTCAAGCCTCAAGGGGCCCATCATCGAAGCTTTGCACAAGGGCCCCCAAGAACCTTTCTCCGCCACTGGCAGTCAGAGTAAATAACTGCGATTCCAGGTATGAAACCATTGCTTATAAATTAATTATGCCTATCACCGATTCACTTGTAAGGGTGCAGGTGGAAACCCGTCATGAATCTTAAAAAACCGACGAGTTGAAAAAATCGATCCAGGAGAGTTCCTGCCGAGCCTGTGGGGAAAGGTAAGCCCGGCTGGCACCTCTGAAGAACTTAAGTCGATTTAAAGTCATCTTCAAGACACAAATTAACTCTGTGCTGATATGATGATTACCCCCAGACTAAGGACTGGTTTTCGAAGATTCAGAGCCGATTCTCTGAATGTTTGGAGTTGATTTTTGACAATTGAGAGCGGACTCTGTGAAGATCAAGAACTGATTCTGTTAAGGTTCAGAGCTGACTCTTTAAAGACTCAGAGCTAATGCTTTGAAGGTTCACAACCGATTTCTTTCAAGGATCAGAGCTGATTTTCTCGGAATACAGAGCCAATTCTTCGAGGATTCAGAGTCGTTTCTTGGACGATTCAGAGTTGCTTCTTCGAGGGTCTTCAATTAATTATGTTAAAACGGTTAAAACTGTACTTGCTATAGGTAAAAACTCCGAGCATTAGCATTTGCGCTGACAGTGTGTGTGTGTGTGTGTGTGTGTGTGTGTGTGTGTGTGTGTGTGTGTGTGTGTGTGTGTGTGTGTGTGTGTGTAGGTGTGTGTAGGTGTGTGTAGGTGTGTGTGTATGTAGGTGTGTGTGTGTGTGTGTAGGTGTGTGTGTGTGTGTGTGTGTGTGTGTGTGTGTGTGTGTGTGTGTTTGTGTGTGTGTGCGTGTGTGCGTGTGTAATGAGTAGGCCTTTGTAAAATCGATTAGTTGTATATAATTTATTATAATTGTTAAATTAACCTTTGTTGACCTTTGATGCTTGCGAAATCCCACATAAATCGTGGAGCGATCCTACCGTTCGTACGTTTCGTAACGCAAGCATTTATTTTACTCAATGTCAACTGCGCACTATTCCTCAAACTATCGTCGAGGGGCCCTGGGGACCGCCGTTAAGCTCCCCAGAGGCAGGCCCGCCGAGAGGGAGGAAGGGGGGGCAAATGCCCAGGGGTCCGGCGGCTTTGCAGGGGCCCGGGCCGGGCCCGTAATCAACTTATGAAAAATATTATTATTTATAATCAGTTATACAAAGTTTATGATTTATGCCTTTTAAAATATATTATCTGACGCTTAACTAAAATCAGTTTAAACTTCAAGCATCTGAATAAAATCATAGTTGTATTATTGTACAGGCCTATATAAATATAATATTGTATGGTCGTACAGACGTACACGCACTTTTATTATTTCAGTTTGTTTTTTAAATTTTGTTTCGCTCAACCGTACGATATTAGCCTATATTTATATAAAGCCTAAAGGTAGTCTAGAGGCCCGTAACTGCTCTGTTTAGGGCCCATGACTGTTCTACCTAGGGGCTCGCGGCTGCTCTGCCTAGAGACCCTTGACTGCTCTGCCTAGTGGCCCGGAATTTCTGTCGGCGGCCCTGCGACGAAGCCCCAGCATCTAGAAGTCGCTAGCAGAGGCGTGTTTACACCAAGGCGCACTAGGCGCGCTCCTAGGGCACCAAATCTTGGAGGGCCCCAAACGAATGAAAATATTTATTCAATTATAAAATATAACATTAGACCAAATAACTTCGCATTCCTTGAAGTAGCTTCTATAAGTAATCATAATTACAAGGTCAATAACACTCACAAAAACGGCTTCAAGTTCAAATTCGTGTATTTTCGCACATGATTGGCTGAACACCACCAGAGTTTCAGACTCAGTCTATACGTTCAGAAGGGCCTCCAGAAATGTTTGCGCCCAGGGCCCTATTATCTGTAAACGCGCCTCTGGTCCCTAGGGGTCGTAATCGCACGACGTCACTGCTCACCAATTTCCTAGTGTTTAGTTGTTGCTTTTCATGTATCGGCCGCATATTTCCAAAGTGCACACGGCAGCAGCCAATCACAAGTCGGCATACATAGCCTACGGGGCCGGAGGGCAGTGCCGAATAAGGAAGTAAAACTATTTTCTATAAGGTATGTAGTTGAACTGGTAAGCAAATTTCAGGTATTAGAATTAAATGGTGTGTAGCTGACGTGAGCCACACTCGACCATGTCATCTGCACACTTTGTGTCACAGAACACCTCTCGTTAGGGCTCGTAGAAGTTGTGGGTCGGTACGAAAGGCGTTCGTGACATTATGGCGATAATAGAATAGGAACTTGTGTAAAGAATAAGACCTGTGTATTCCGCGATGAATGGATGAATGGATGGGTGGATGAATGGATTGATGAGTGGTAGATGGACTGATGAACGAATGGGTTAATGGACGGTTGGATGAATGGATGGATGAATGGATGGACGGGTGAATGGATGAATGAGTGGTTAGATGGACGTATGGATAAATGGAGTGATGGACGGTTGGATGAATGGACGGTTGGATGAATGGATGGGTGGAGTCAGGAACTGATGATGATGATGATGATGATGGCGATGATGATGAATATGATGATTATATTAATCATAATGCTGATTATGATAATGATAATCATTATAATAATGATTATGATGATGAATACTTACGAATCACTGCCATCCCTGCATCATCTTCAACACCGGTCCTTGAAAGTTAACAGGTCTGTTGTAAATAATTCTTCTGTCTGTGATGGTCTGGCTTAGCCTAGAGCTTAGCCTAGAGCTAAGCCAGGACAAATAGGGATCTGCGTACGGACAGGAGCAGAAGGAGGAGGGTGACAGGAAGGAAGAGACGGACGAACTAGGACACAGACGAGTAGCAGAGGGAAGTTACACGGCACAGCACATCTGCAGGGCTTCAAAATGCGGGATGATTATTTTGTGAAGGGTTCAAAGTACGCATCGGTGTAGGCAATTTGCATTGGGTAGCGGACGCATAGGCTGCATATTATACATTGTCAGACATATGACCTATTTTTCTTAATTGCGCTAGGATTGCGCAATGGATTGGTCGCATGAGCGACGAAGGCTGCCTGACTAGGAACAATCGTAGCCTATATGAACCGGCTTCTGGCTTCGTCTCAGTCAAGCGAAATCCTGGTTATCGTATGTACAGACGACAGAGGACAGGTCAAGGGCTTACAATAGGCCCCTATTTTGTTTTCTTATACGGTGTGCAGCTGACATTGTCGAGTGTGCACTTGACTTGATGGGAGTGTGTAGTATGAATTTCTGAGAGATTAGCTCAAGTCAACTACACAAGGATTTCATTCGAATCGTTGATATTCTACTCGCCAGTTCAGGTACAGTTTGACAGTATAAGGAAGAGTGTGCAGTTGACATTTCTCAGTATTTTAGGCACTGGACAGATCCTCAGACGAAGGCAACAAGATGGCCTCAAAAACTGGAACATCTTCGGGGTCTGTGACGACCCTTAACCACACAGCATCGACAACGAAAGCAGCATCTATCTCCTCTTCTTCCTCCGCTGATCCACATCCCTCTGCCTCCTTTTCTCAAGAGGATTATTTGAAACCGGATGAGGAGATGGTGAGTCGGGATTTCAACCAGTTTGACTACATCCGATTCACATACGCTGATATCAACGGGATCGCCCGATCGAAGATGATATCCAAGAGAGGCTTCGCACATCAACTCAAGGATGGAATCTTCATTTTCGTCGGTAATAAACGAAACGTAGCCTATTATATCGCAGGGTGTCTTAAATAGATTTCTACCAGTACACAAAATACGCATAATGCAATCGTAATCTCGAGGTTTCTACAGTGCCCAAAGAGGCGAAGCCTGGAGAACCAGCTTATTCACAGGCGCTTAGTCAAAACATAATCGATAGGCAGCGAGGTTAAATCGGTTCTGTGGCATGATCCAGAGGCATAGGCGTAATTTGTGGGGGGTACTAGGGGTACCCGTACCCCCCACTTTTTGGACTGGGGGTACCCCCACTTTTTCAACAATGGCAATCAATATTTTATTATTGTACCTTCCCAGAGATCGCAATCTCCGCCTTGCTTCGTGTATGTAAGAAATTGGTACCCCCCACTTTTTAGACCAAAGTTACGACCCTGTCCAGAGGGGTCAGGCAGACAGTCGGACGGCTAAGGTGGATGGTGTTTAGAGTTGAAACGACGAGGGAGGTACGGGAAGAGGAGGGATCTGGATAGGAATTGTGAAAGAGCAGTTGTTTCAGTTTTGAGTGAAAGACCTGTGGAGTAGGTTCGACAAAATGTGCAGATACTAGGGCAAAATGATTATAACTGTCGACAGAATAGTTTATAGACATCAAGTCATCAACTATGTTGTTCATAGGACTTGTATCGGATACGATTGTAACTCCGCCACTGCCCGTACTCTAGCAGTGCCAGTCCCAAGCCTGGAGAAAGAAGGAGGGCGACGCTAATCATCTTTGATACATTGTCGTACTCGTACGGTTAAACAGTAACAAACCAAACCTACAGCTGCAACTTCAAACACGTGATTACATTACAAAATGACTAGGCCTACATGAATGCCTCCACTACAAAATGATCGCATTACATGAATTACAATTACACTACTTCACGATATAGAGTACTATAGCATTACCTTGCGATCACAAAACACTACTTGTAATAGGATAATAATATAATTACATTACAAGTACATTGCGCTACATTATGTTACAATACGATTACGTTTACGTTGCACAGGATGCCTTGTTTCCAGCACACGAGCGGAAGCAACGCCCTTGGAAGAGACGACCAAGCTTAACCACGGAAACTGCGCCTTAAGGGCCATGCCAGGGACTCTGAGGGAACTACCCTGGGTGACAGACGGAAGATACCGCGTGGGCGAGGTTCTCTGCGAGACCTACTGGATAAATCCATTCCGCAACGGAGCCCACCAGGATGCCTGTCCACGGTACATGGCCAGGAAGCAACTGGAACGTCTGAAGGAGCAGGGGTGCTTGCTGTACTCGGCCTTCGAGCCGGAGTTCATGGTCTTCCAGCGAGGAACGTTGAATCCAGTCATCCCCGGAATGGACGTCATGGCCAGTATCAGACAGGCGCAGGTGGAAGACTACGCCTGTGCCCTGGACGACTACCTGACGAAGAGCAGGGTCAACTCCAGCGGATTCCTCGTCGAGCACGGTGCCGGTCAGATGGAATTCGCGCTCGATCCATCTTTCGGAGTGGAGACAGCTGATCAAATGTTCTGGTTCAAAGAGACCGTGAAGGAACTCACCCTGAAGCCACATCTGTTCCCGGCGTCCTCCAAGGACGAAGTGGTGCAACAAGAAGGAAACTCGCCGTCAAGGGACTGGCAGGCGACGTTCATGGCACAGCCGTTCCCAGAGGCCTCCACCAACGGTCTTCACTTCAACCACTCCCTCTGGTCGCTCGACGGAAAGCAGAACCTCTTCGCCGATCCATCTGCTCCGGATGGACTGTCGGGAGTGGCGAGACACTGGGTCGCTGGACTCGTGAAGCACGCCAGGGCTCTCAGCGCCATCTGCTGCCCCACCATCAACTGCTATCGCCGTCTCTTCACTCCGTGGGCGCCGGAGAAGAACAACTGGGGCATGGATGATCGCTTCGCCACCTTCCGCGTCAAGACATACGGATCCAAAGGCGCCCACATCGAGAGTCGTCTTCCTTCGGGGGCTGCAAATCCGTACCTGTTACTGGCCGCCACTGTGGCCGCTGGGCTGGATGGGATCGTCAACCGCCTCGAGTGTCCACCGCCAAGGGGACAAAACACGGCTGAACGCGATCTTCCCAGGAGTCTACGAGAGGCGTTGGAAGCTCTCCAAGAGGACGAGTGGATGAGGGAATCGCTTGGGGAGGAATTCATCCGATGGTTCGTTGAGATGAAATTGATATCGGATATCAGATTAACCGAAGCGTACGATTCGTTATTGGAAGACAACGCCTTGTTCGCCTTAGAAAGACATCTGTATTTCGATCTGATTTAAAGTCGTAATCGTAGGTTTATATAGCGCCTCCTTCTCCTCCTCCAGAAAACGTCTTTATGCAGATGTCCGCTCCTGGCCAGACGAGAGAGGACAGCGGTCCATTGAAACGGTCTTCGACAGACAGACACAGACAGACAGACATACGTTTTTCTAAAGATAATATGTGCAGAATGTTATGAGTCCGATGAGATTGAGTTTGGGTTCAAACAAGGAATGTGCACGGTATGCATGCATGCACGGTATGCATGCACGGTACATGCATGTGCCAGAAGCTTTTGGTGTGATCCACAGACTGTCTGTAGACAGACAGACAGACTGTCTGTAGATAGACAGACAGACAGACAGACAGATGACCATAGAGACAGAGGCAGAGACAGACAGATAGAGATGGATCAAACCAAAAGCTTCTGGCACATGCATGTACCTATGACACACCATGCTTCTAAACAATGCAGCGAGTAACACAACAAGAAGTGGGTGCGCGTTTAGCAAATGCTCCGCACTAAAACTATCAGGTATACTCGTTTTTCGAGCGTCGGGCCTTATCTACTTCTTCATCAATTGACCGTTTTCGTCCTGGTTTCTACCCCTTGGCCAACGTCTACTCCATACCTAGATTATACTCCTAACGAGTTCTTAGAAATGCTGGTCCTTGGCTGTCCTCTACCTATCCCTCTATCAATTATTGTATATGCTTGTATGTCTGTCTGTTTCACCTTTCTTCCTAAGGGACTATGTGTGCTTAGTCAGATTTGCCCTGGACTTCTCAGAACCAGACCAATAATCTGCAAACCTATACTTTAACCTTCATTACCTACTTTTTAGAATTTGATTAGTAGGTCATCATGTTCTTGACTCCCCGTGTTACTCGCTGCATTGTTTAGAAGCATGGTGTGTCATAGTTACATGAATGTGCCAGAAGCTGTTGGTAATGGCATTAATTAATAAGTCCATTGGTCAAAAACAAAATGGATGATTTGAGTTCTGTTGATAACTACATAGAGCAATCACCCTTATTCTTGTTATTTCCAAGCTATTTGAATGCATTATTCTAAAGATAATATGTGCAGAATGTTATGAGTCCGATGAGATTGAGTTTGGGTTCAAACAAGGAATGTGCACGGTATGCTAATGCATTATTTGCAATGCGCTCCTCGATTGATTTTTATGTTGACAGAGGCACAGTGGCGGCGCCAGACACTTTTTGTAACCAGGGCATAGCCAGGGCAGTCATACAAGTAACCAGTGCAGAGGGCGACTTATGGAGAATGCGGTAGCGCGAGCTTAAATGGTGACCATATAAGATTGCGCTACCGTGCTTGTCATAAATCGCCCCCAGCACTATTATCTTTGTCTATAGTCAGCCTAGTCAGTAGGTCAGATGGGCGAAGCCCCCCGGAATCTGAACGCTTTTTGACATTTGTAAAGTAAATTTTAACATTATAGTGAATTAAGTGAATTTATATCTCAGGGTATAATAAAAATGCCCGAACAAATTTCTGGACAGGGCAAAAATTCTGGCAGGGCATCGACCAGGGCAAAGGCTTTTTTACCAGGGCATTTGCCCTGGCGCGCCCTGGTGTAGCGCCGCCCCTGTAGGGGCAGCACTGTATTCACGACAGCTCTGGATATTAGCAAGGCACATGACACTGTTAATCACTATAAGCTGTATTCCGGCCTCCTACGGCCTGGTTGCCCAGTGTGGGCGGTCAATATTCTGGTGGATTCGTATAATAAACTAGCAGTACGTTGGAACGGTTGTATGTCTAAGTCATTTACACTGCAGTTAGGAGCGGTGCACGGCAGAGGAGTTCCCTGTCGCCTTCGTTTTTAATGTTTTGTTAATAAGTTTATTGTGGAGTTGAGAGCAGCTAGTGTAGTTTAACTGTTGTATTAACAAGTCCTGGTTGGGGCGCATCATCATCGTATCGTATTGCATCTAGTAATTTATAAGGCGCCTCTCGCAGTATAAACTATTCAGAGGCGCCCTCAGTGCATAAGCCCCGTGGAAACAGAAACGTCTTGAGCAAGCGAGTAGATGTAGGGGAGATTCCCATCACGAGTTTAGTTCGAAGTCGAGATGGAAGACCATTCATGTATGCAGATGATATTACTTTGCTAATCCGCATCGGTAATTGGGCTTCAAGCCTAACTAAGATAAATGTTAGGCCTAACTGACTACTAACACCACATTTATCTGATAAATGTGGTGTTGTTAGTAGTCAGTTAGGCCTAACATTTAATTGTAATAAATCTTGGTGCCTATAGCGTTCGGTCCTCGATGCAAGGGCAGCAATTAAGGCCTCCCTCCCTGTATGTTTCTATGTCACAAAGTTTTTTTGACCCAGCAGCTAGTGACTTTTTGGGAATTATCTTTGTGCTGGTAGTAGTGAGATTCGATGTGGATATAGTAGGCTATAATGCGCAATGTTTACACAGCTAGTAATACTATTTTCAAGAACTCTTCGGGTTTGTCGAAACTAATGCAGGTTCACCTGCAGCAGACATATATAAAATTATATTATTATAGCCTCCAAGTTTTAAGACATGGCTCAGTAGCAGCGAGGTTTTCTCAATCTCAGCTCAGTAAACTAAACGCTTGCTGGAATGACGTGTACTGTAAACTATTTGGTTTCCATAAATTGGAATCAGTACGAGAATTTATTTTAGGTCTAGGCAGTTTGAACTTTAAATCGATGAGAGTAAGTGCTGGTAATAGGCCTAGTACACTCAACATATACTATCGTTGACATTCAGTTATGGACCCGAGTTTAAATGTCTAGTCTTGGTGTGTCGGTAAAGGACAGCATGTCTTATGTCAGATCGCAGGTTTATAACGCGTTAGCTTGAGTTGGTGGTTTTGTATTTTTTCGTTTTTGTATTTTCGTTCCAATTCGTGTTTCTGCTTTGAGCGAAATAAAGCATATTATGTCCTCATTTCTATTTATTTGTTCTAGTTTATGTGACCATGTGTAGCAAATATGACGATCATATGAAAATATTTCACATATATGGTTCTTACATGTCCTATAGCATTCGGTACCCTATTTACGTCATATGACGCCCATGTGGAAACATCTTCATAATGAAACATCTTCATATGGAAACATCGTCATATGTAAACATCTTCATATGAAAACATTAGTCATATGAAAACATCTTCATATGGAAGTAACCGAGGCGCATAGCTCTCTATGACGAACCGTGAGCTAACCCTCACAGGGAGCGCGATAAGTACCCTACGAGGCGTTACCGATTTCATTTTCTTGGCCTCGGCACATGAACATCACAGAACCCCTTCGATTATTCTGAATAGCAGGTTTTATTTCCTTCTAAACTGTTTTCGCCCTACAAACCTTAATTAAAACGATACAATAAACGGAATAACCGCTCCTCCATTAACTCTAAATCTTAATTTACAGACCATAAGAATTGATATACAAAATATAAACAGATAAACCGAACTGAACCAAAGAACTGGATGCAGTAAGAGTAAATAACCGCATTCCAGGTATGAGACCATTGCTTATAAATTAATTATGCCTATCACTGATTCACTTTAAGGGTGCAGGTGGAAAACCCGTCATGAATCCTTAAAAAAACCGATGAGTTGAAAAAATCGATCCAGGAGAGTTCCTGCCGAGCCTGTGGGGAAAGGTAAGTCCGGCTGGCCCCTCTGAAGAACTGAAGTCGATTTAAAGTCGTCTTCAAGACACAAATTAACTCTGTGCTGATATGATGATTACCCCCAGACTAAGGACTGGTTTTCGAAGATTCAGAGCCGATTCTCTGAATGTTTGGAGTTGATTCTTTGAAAATTCAGAGCTGACTCTATGAAGATCAAGAGCTGACTCTTTAAAGACTCAGAGCTAATGCTTTGAAGGTTCACAACCGATTTCTTTCAAGGATCAGAGCTGATTTTCTTCGGAATTCAGAGCCAATTCTTCGAGGATTCAGAGTCGTTTCTTGGACGATTCAGAGCTGCTTCTTCGAGGGTCTTCGGATGATCCTGGAACAAACCAACAACCAAATTCACGTTTCTTTCGTGTCGATCGAGCTGTAAGCGGCTCAAGGCGACCGAGGTTTGTCCTCAACAGACACAGACGAATAGATGGATCTAATCAATAATAGCTAGATCTAATCAATAGTTAAATTGTATCACCACTATTATTACTACTACTAAAAGCACAACCAGTACTACAAAAACAAGCACAGCAACCGAGTACTTTCACTTCTACCACTGTTACTAGTACTGCCACCACTACTACTCCTACCCCTACTACTACTGCCCTACTACTAGGCCTACTCCCCTGCCAGGATGCCCATTTGAAGTGATCCTTATGAGTCTGGGAAAGTCGAGCATGGGAGTAAGGTTCCGACATTGCCCCTGAGCGGGATTGCTGGCTGAACACTCGGCAGACAGTCGATCCAGAAACAGTAACGAAGAATCATACACTAACGTGGAATAGGGTCATTTGTAAATTGTAATTACGAAAGTATTTACATAGCATCGTTAGGCACCAGCTACTTCTAGGATGCTTTACAAGTGTGAGCGCGAATGCTACGAGTTACATAGCAAGTACATTTTCAACTGTTTTTTTAAACATGAAGAGTTTTGGTCTCCTGAAAAGGTGCAGGAATTTATGGTTCATCTTCTTCAATTTTGCCCCAGTTTGTTTTGTATGAGATATCTTCCCTCCCCCCCCCCAAAACGTCACACCCTGGCCACCGCTGACATTGCATCCAGAGAGACGAGAACCCTAAACCCAACTGCACACCCTTGCTTGTTGTCTCGTCACCGAGCAGGTTAAGTTGGTACCAGAGTGGAGTGGGAAGCAAACGGTCTGTGATGTACTGGCCCCCTGTTCAGGACCTCGGTATTCTCGTCCATTACCGGCTCAACGCCTAAGAAAATTATAACATCATTAATTACGCATTAAGTCGATGTGCGGAGCAGTTGCCAGTGAAGGACTTGCTCAAGGTCCTTACACAGTAACCGTCTCAGAGAAGGAGGCTAGAACCCATAGTCTCCGAGTTACAAGGTGAGCTCTCTAACCATTCAGCAAAAGAGAGTCACCCTACACTAATTTAAAAGCGATGATCGTACGCCATGCTCCAGCTAGCCTTGGGAAATATCTCTCACACTCGAAATCCTCAAATTGTTCGTAGCCCACCCGAAGCCTATAATGCCCCATATTGGACCCGTATAGAGCCGACATGGGTCCCATCTAATGCCCATGGAAATATTCTCACTCTTTTCCGCCAACGCTTGAAGACCATTTTGTTCGATCATGGTTTCATAGTGTTAGGTCGGAAGTGCCTCTGATGAGTCTCTCTTCAAGTGGGGCTATATAAATTTGCAATTACCATTACTATTATTCATGAGCGCTGCGTCGTATCAGAGGGGTTGTCCAGAGAGCGATGTCCAGTGGAGATCCGAGTCAGGTTACCAAAGAGAGAAAAGTAAGGATTACGGCTTGTTTTTGATGCCCCACTGAATGATGCCTTGTGCATTAAACACCGGCGAGAGAGAAGTTACTAATTACAATACAATGACAAAAGGCATTGTTATTTTCTGGCGGCTGGATAAAAGCGAATGATTTATTACGACCGACAGACAGACTGTTTACAGAGCTTGCGTCTTCTAAGAAATATAGTCAGGTAGAAACGATACGGAAAGTATACAAACCAAGCAACTTCGTTTGACAATAAAACTCCTTTACCACGAACAATTAAGGCAGATAATACACGAAATCATAAAACAAGAAAATGCTTTTCCACCTGCACTTAAACAACGGACGAAAAAAATATATCAATTGAAACAGCTGATCCCAAAAAAGCCACTACCCGAATGCAGCGCTTACCATGCGGTGTGAAAATCCAGTGGCAGCTTTAAACAGAAAAGCATTTTTTAAAGAAACACTGATTTGAGAAGGCAAGCAAGATTTTATCATTTTAGTGATTAAAATCAGATAGAAAAAGCATGAACTGGATTAGATATGTTACAACAGAGCAAATCATCCATATTTGAACTGAAAAGCACATTTCAAAATGTTTTGTGGAGATAAGCAAATTCCAGAAACCATGAATCAAAAACAGATATGTTATAGTGAAAAGCAGTAATTCAGCTTTAAATTGAAAAGTATATTTAAAAACAGGCTTTACAGAGATAAGTAAATTCCAGTGATTGCTGTTAAACAGAGAAACATGAATGAACAACCGATATGTTATAATGAAAAGCATTAATTTGGCAAAAGCTTACGACAGTAAAAGCAACCCCTGTTAACGGATAGCAAGAAACGAATAGACGCCTATGGCAGTAGTTACTCGTACAATCCAAATCTTGGTGACAGATTGTAACTTGGTAATTGTAAGTGCTCACTTATACAGTGCCTCTTGCAGAAAACCACCTGATGTGCTCCCAACCTGATTCACAAGACCAAATGGTCCTCAACCACTTACAACACAGAGGTATAGACAGCTGAAAATGCTTAAGTCGCAGATTGCACAGAACCCGGTAACAGATGTTAGTAAATAACAGCAAAACCGTATTGGCAGCTTTTAGATGGCAAAACAAAACTGTAATAAGCCACGACTGTTCTTAAATTCTTAAATATTACTTAAATTCAGTTCAATGTTACTAGCTGCTTACAATAAGGGGGCACATTCTGCATTTCAATCCCTTCAGCTCAAAACAAAACTTAACTAACAGTAAACGTTCAAGATTAAGTCTACAATAGCTTGAGTCAAGTCAAACATTATTTCAAAGGGCGTCAGCATTTCTTATCTATCCAACTTTATCAAGACAAAAGACGTTCTTCTAAGTAAGGAAATGCTTCTTCTCTACTTCTTTGGCAACTTACACAAACTTCGACACAAAATGATCAAGTCTTTTACTCAGAATTCTGATGGCTTAACTAACTCCTCCTTTCACTTAGCTTTCTGCACGATAAGCGCAGCATATTCTGTTGTTTTCGAAAACAACACACCATTTTCCACAAGAAAGTTGAAGGTTTCAAAGACAAATTGTACTGAAACTATCTAATATAAAGAGAATCTGTTTTCTTGGAGAAAGTGACAACCACTTAGAATATTTAGTTTGGATCATAGTAGGTGTTCCAATTACGCACATACACCCCACACCCAAAACAGCCACCTTGTGCAAATGTAAAATGTAAATGTTTTTCGACACCGACTGTATTAAGGCCTCGACCCCACTCAATTTTTTCTGTGAATTGATCGGGTGAGATCCTTTGCCACCGACGCTCAGTTGGGTGGGTTTCATGCCATATTTATGCAGTTTTTGACCGAGTTTCAACACACTTTTGAGAAGACCTTAAGACGTGACTTATTAAACGTCTTCATACATACATACATACATACATACACACACATACATACATACAAACACACACATACATACATACAAACACACATACATACATACACATACATAAATACACACATACATATACACTCACATACATAGATACACATATACACAAATGCATACATAAATACATACATACAAACACACACATATATAGATGCACATACACAAACATTCACACATACATACACACACATACAAACATACTTACACAAACATACATACAAACACACACATACATACACACATACATAGATACACATATATACACACATACATATATACACAAATGCATACATACAAACATAGATAAAAAAAACTGTATTGGTCCAGTCTCTGCTTTAGTGGAACAGTTTCTTCAGTTACAGCCCCCTACTTCACCCATCACTTCTCCGCTTACACACATCACCAGCTCACATAGAACTGCAGGATTAAGACGAGGAACAAGTAGCGTTCGACCTCTAAGGGCAAAAGGAGTCATGGCTTACACTTGGCAAGTTTTGATACATTGCAACTTTCCACTCTGACTGAATAAACATTTGGAGTGCAATCTACCAGATGACCAGCCACCGACCATCCAACCACACCAGCCAGCCCCCACCAATAACCAACCAGCCAGCCAGCCAAGCATTCATTCCAATCAGTTCAAACCCAGTGAACCAAAGTCAATCACCCCATGGTTTATCTATCTGCAGTGGCAGGCCAGCACTTGAGAACCTAAGAAAACAGGGTTTCCAAAACCCCCAACAGATGCAAGCCTCCGTTTACTTTTTTCACCTCTTTGCCCACGACAATGACCGTCACAAAAGAAAAAACCCAAAACTCAAAGCAGTTCAAACTCAAGTGAACCATCAACCTTACCAGTTACAACTACAATTCGACCACTGTACAATGCACATATCTGCAACACCAGTGGGTTACCCACAACCAAACTGTAACTCCTGTTGAAAAATCAACATTACCACCACCATCCATACCACCAACATCATCGTCAAAGACCAATTTAAAATACACCGCACCCTCCTTATAACGCGTTTCGTTACAATGCCAGTCCTGATACGATGCGGTGCGCTCTCAAATGGGACTCATTACGACACAGTGTCTTTTGAATGAGGCTCCAAAACGCTGCGTTATACATAGGAACGAGCGCAAAAGGTTCGACAGCAACTTATCGAGTTCTGTGGGCATACAGCGCCCTCTGGTTAAGAAAAACTCTAGATAGATGGCAAGTTATTTTGGTGGTTTCATGTTCGGCGGGAGAGTAAATGACTTGGCCTGCTGGCCGGACGCATTCTGGGTTTGGCCAAAGCTCGAATATTGTTTGTTTCCTCTGGATGGAAGGCCAGCGCTGGAAAGAAATGCAATGAAAAATCACAGAGCAGCAACAATCTCATCTAATTCTAACATCTAATGACTTCTACTGAAATTCGAATTCCACAAAGCCAATCCTACGGCAAGATTCACAAAAAGCAATCAAGACAATGGGTAGATTTTTCATTAAAGCAAATGGCGCCAAAGCAGATCGAAAACAATGATCATAATCGGAAAGGTTAATCACAAAGAACCAGACAAAATTGATCAGCAGGTTAGAATCGATAAGATCAATCAGGTCAAGAGCAATTCAGATAATACTAGAAAACTGAAGAATATTTTTAAACAGAAAGAAATATTGTCAAGCAACCAAAACAAAAAGCACCAAAGACTTAAAGCAATTAAAAGAAATGAAAATTATTATGTAAAGCAAAGAGACATCATTGAATGTGTCGCTAAAGCTACAGGCTTCTACCTTCAAATGTTTAATTACATAAACAAAATTAAATTTGATTTTACAGTTGAATTAAAAAAATTATCGCTCAATTTACAGTGAAAATTTCAGACTTATACACAACTGATGGACATTAATACATTAATAATAATATTAATTAATTAGTAACATATTATTAAAATTAATATCCTTGTTTTCGGCTCAATCTCAAGTTTTATGATGACAGAATTATTATAGGTTGAAAATAAATAAATTTATAGATAATAATTAACAAAATTCCAATGAATAAATTAATCTGTAGCACAATAAACCAATTTAGAGTCTAATCTATGAAAAAAAACATAATAAAACTAATCCAAGAAACTATCTAATAATGATAAATTAATCACTAGATTACGAAAACGATCAAAAGCACCAGAATATGACCACATGACCTTAACGTGAATCACATTCGATCAACTGAAAGACTAGATGATTGTCATTCGATCGCGTGAAACATTCGATCACGTGAAAAGCGAGAAAAGAGCGGGTGAGGTAAGCTAGCGCCTGATTTCTTACCCTGAAACCGATCCTCGGTCGGAGATGGAACTGACGGATGTCCTCTGGACGAATCCTTTCCTCGTGACGCGTTGGCTGAGTCTGTGCACCCACATCTTCTGCTCCTCATTGCTACTTGCCAGAATCAGCAGCTCCTTTGCTGACTGTGTGTTATAATTGACTGCAAAACGACATCAGGGTAATTGCAAGTGTAATTAGTAACTTCTATAGCGTCGGTGTCTAATGCATAAAGCATCAACCGATTACGCACCAAAACCAAGCCATAGTCAGATCAATATCAAGAAGATCAGTCCGTAAGACAGAGAGACAGCCTATGGTGGATAAGCAATTTGAAAGCTCTAGGTAAGTTTTAAGTTGAGAACGAAATGACAAAAGCAACTGAGAAGAGTGGACAGACAGAGGGAGAGAGTTCCAAAAAGTAGGTCCAGCAACAGGAAAAGCTCGTTCACCAAGAACAGTTCTTGACTTAGGTATGACCAGACAAAGATAATCAGATGACCTCGTTGAATAATGATAAGTCTAGGGAACAAGAACTGATTTAAGTATTGTGGTTGGCCAGAGTTGAAACTAATTATCTGCTGAACAGGAAGCCAATGCAAAGATTTAAGCACAGGGTTATATGTTCATATCCTGGTCACCACCACTTTTAAAAGTGGTGGTGAATGTCACCACCACTTTTTGGCCCTGTGCTGAACTATGTGTTGGCGATACGACAGCATTATTTTGGTTTTAAATGAGTTCAGGCAATGACGATTGATGGCATAGTAATTCCGATAAATGAGTAGAAATTTAAATAAACAAACCTTTGCAGTATCCAATGAAATCCTCGTCTCTTGTGTGATGCTCCTTGTGAACCTTTTGATGACATCCTGAACAATAAACGCAGAACGTCAACAGCAAATTCCTCAAATGTACAGATAGGCCAGATGTAAAAAGTCGACTTATCATATGACAAAACACAGATTTCTATTTCTGGTCAGGCAATGACCAGCTTAACGGTAAGTTAATCCTGCAGCCTTGCTTAACGCAGTAGCAATGAGCTGCACTGGTTTCCCAGTCGATTTTAGTATGCTCCTGTCTTAAAGTGTTAAGCTTCAAGCAGTACATTGGTTAGGCATGTATGCATGCATATACATACATGTATGTACAAACTGTACATACATACATGTGAACGTACGTATGTATGTATGTACAATGCATGCATTTACACAAGCAGATATGTAGGTATATATGTTTGTATGTAAGTATGGATGTATGGCGCCTCAAACATGAGTTTAAACTGAACTCAATCCCTCACAGCTCCACCAAGCACCGAGTCATTCAAGCATCACCAAATCATTCAACCATCACCAAATCATTCAACCATCACCAAATCATTCAACCATCACCAAATCAGTCAACCATCACCAATTCATTCAACCATCACAAATCATTGAACCATCACCAAACCATTGAACCATCACCAAATCATTCAACCACACCAAATCATTCAACCATCACCCAATCAGTCAACCATCACCAAATCATTCAACCATCACCGAATCATTCAACCATCACCAAATCATTCAACCATCACCGAATTGCATCCCACCAGCAAAATCAATGTAGCAAAACAATTGACTGTTTCTCTTGAATCGGTGCTACATAAATTTTCCATTACAGTTACAGTTACAATGACGTACGCATGCACTCGAGAGCTGGCGGTGGGTGGATCACATGCCAGACGGATTTATTGCATGCGTCACAGTTGGTCGGCATGCGATAGCTGATCGGCATAAAGTCGTGACCCTTGTACGCGATCACACCACCCGATTTGTCTGGACCGGACTGGAAAACGTCGAGATCCTTCTCCTCCGGTTTCTTGTTCTCGCCTTCCGTGGCATAGAGAATCTGGAAAATAAATTGAAGTGTTTAAGGGTGAAGGTAATGAAGGTAAATTCTGAAGGTATTTATGAAGGGCAAAGGTAATGAACATAAATGCTGAAGGTATTTATGTGGGTGTGGGTAACTGCTCAAAGTAAAATCCCAAGGTAACTTCTCAAAGTAAAATCCCAAGGTAACTGCTCAAAGTAAAATCCCAAGGTAACTTCTCAAAGTAAAATCCCAAGGTAACTGCTCAAAGTAAAATCCCAAGGTAACTGCTAAAAGTAAACTCCCAAGGTAACTGCTCAAAGCAAAATTCCAAGGTAACTGCTCAAAGTAAAATCCCAAGGTAACTTCTCAAAGCAAAATCCCAAGGTAACTGCTCAAAGTAAAATCCCAAGGTAACTGCTCAAAGTAAAATCCCAAGGTAATTGCTCAAAGTAAAATCCCAAGATAACTGCTCAAAGCAAAATCCCAAGGTAATTGCTCAAAGTAAAATCCCAAGATAACTGCTCAAAGCAAAATCCCAAGGTAACTGCTCAACGTAAAATCCCAAAGTAACTATTTGCAATAACTGTTTAAACTGCTCATGGTTAAAGCCATAGGTACTGCAGACTGCTCAGCAGGTGTTGAGACTACAATCGTTGGATTATAGACCGAGCGTACTAACGCACAAAACATCACGAAATTACCTGGAAAATTCGTGGGATATCTTTGGCATCAGCACGGATCACGTCCCCTTGTGTTACGGGTCGAACGTGGAACAATTTACTGCAAATACAAATAAATTGCATCGGTTCACACTTCAGTTTCTTACTGGTCAAGCTGTTAGCAAATTATTATTATTATTTATTATTGCTATTGTTATTATGCATTTGTTCAGTGACACTATCTAATTACCAATTATCAATTGATGGTGCAGAGCAATTGTATGTGAAGGACTTGCTCAAGGTCCCAACACAGAAACCGTTACAGATGAAGCTCGTAAAAACCTGTACTCTCAGCATTATAAGTCGAGTGCCTTAACCACTCGGTTACCGAGTCCCACAAGCAGAGTAGAATTTTGACAGCTTTAATTACAAAGCTGGTTTTTGAGAAGTCAAAAACATACCGACTGCATTAGTTAATTGATTGATTGGCGAATGGGGTTGAGTGACAATGAAAGTTGGTTTTTCACTGACTGATAGCATGATCGACTGACTGACTGAATTCTGGGAGTGCAGATGGCCATATGATAGAGTTAAAAGATTGGTCTTGAGCTGTGATTTGAATGTCTCCAGAGATGCAGCATTCTTTGCATGGTCGGGAAGACCATTCCATGTGGTGGGTCCAGCAACAGAGAAGGAACGGTCGCCAAACCTCATTACAGTTACGATTACATTTATAATGCAAGAGCAGGAGAACTGACTCGAGGTCGAGGACTAAGTCTGGGTCAGCGTTCATCTTGCTGCTCTCCGAAGTGTAGAAGAGGATCTTCTTGCTGCTGACGACAACAAACTGCTTCCTCCATCCGTAGCGCTTGATGTTCTGCTTGTTAGGAATCGCCAGCCACCCTTCCAGCCGACCATCTGCACAACACAACCACACAATAACACATTTATGTAACAGCTCTGCCCTCGAATACATCAGGCAGCTCCTTCAGTTTATGCCTCAAGAAGAGGAAGAGCAGCAGTCCCTTAAGCTAGCCTCAGAGGCAGCCATGGGTATGAAGTGTAGCAACTTCATTTTCTTAGCCTTGGCATATGAGGGCAGGTGGCCAGTCTTCTCCCTCGCCGTCTAATCTTCACACCGACAGTGTACGGTCAGTGTACTCATTATAGCTGAGTTGGCTAGAGGCGCAATTGGAGCAGAAATCTCGAACCAAATTTCTGCCTTGGCAGGGATTTGTACCCCGACCTCTCTCGGTTGACAGTGCAGCACGCTAACCACTATACTATCACACACCCCAGTCTCAAGTCCATACACAAAATACATACACAATATGCATACACACGCACATTCACACCCATTCATACATGTAATCATACATACACAAAATATGTACATGTATAAACAGATACAGACAAACCAACGTAGACACAGGACAATGCATCTGGTAAACAATAACAATGGAAATGCATCTGGTAAACAATAACAATGGAAATGCATCTGGTAAACAAAAACAATGGAAATGGATCTGGTAAACAATGACAATGGAAATGCATCTGGTAAATAATAACAATTGAAATGCATCTGGTAAACAATAACAATGGAAACGCATCTGGTAAACAATAACAAAGGAAACGGAGAGAATTCTCAATAGAACGAGACCTTCGATGAAGCTGCTGCTGCTGCTGGGTTCATTGTCACTGGATGTGGAGTCGCTGCCATGCACCTGCTGCTGGAGCTGTTCGATCTCGCTCTCCTTTGAATCGATCTCCATCTGCAACCGATTCACCTTCTGACCTTCCTCGTAGAGCGCGGCCTGCGCTTCGGAAATGTCGTGCGCCAGTTTGGCAAGTCGCTTGTCAGCATTCTCCTTCTCCTAGAAATGACACAAACACATCATAGATGCTGCATGATAATACAGTGACCACAGTGACTCTCTATCCCTTATGTCATTTCATTTACAAATATCTTATCCACCATGTTCCGGCTTTCTTTCTTGACGAACTGATCTTCTGTATACCGACTTGGTTACAACCTGGAGTCTTCTCTGTCTGTCTTACGCTGTCTCTCTGTCTCTGTCTGTGTGTCTGTTTGTCCTGCTCAGCTGCTTGTGTCATTTTGTTCTCAACTTAAAACTGACCTCTTTCAAACTGCTTATCCACCTCTCTCTCTCTCTGTCTTACGGACTGATCTTCTAGATATTGACCTCATTACGGCTTGATTTTGGTGTGCCATCAGTTGATCAACTTGATGCCTTCTGCATTAGACTCCGGCGCTATAGAAGTTACTAATTACAATTACTGCTTGGTCAGAGACAAGTGGGTTGGACTCAGATTAAAGACCAGAGTCACAAAACCATGAGAAAGTGCATCTCTATTGCAGGACATAAATATCTCTTGGATTAACGTCATTCTGATCAATGAATTTCTTAATGTACACCAAGGAACCACTGAAGGCAACTGAAATTGCAGTTTGATCGAACCTGTTTCAGCTCTTGTTCCAGTCGGCGTAGTTCTTTGTCCTTCTTCTTGACTTCAGCAGACGACACCTTCTTCGACATTCCTTTGCCGGCCATGTCTTTGCGATTCAAGATTTCAGCCAGTTTGTTGACAGCCTGCAACAACAATAAACACACAACAATAAACAAACGACCCCTTTAATTATGGATCACAAAATAAGAAAAATCAGAATTATTTCAACTTACCATCTGAAAATCTTTTTAAATTGTCAACATCTTACCATCTCGAAAAGAGCAGAAGCAAAGATGTCACTACAGAAGTCATTTCGTGAGATCATCGTAATCGTAAACCTGTAATCGTAAACTCCAAATTTCTAGAGCGCTACTCTAAAACTAAGTTCAGGGCACCAGCTTATTCACGAGCGCTGCGTCAAGTCAGAGGCGTTAGATGAAGATTCGAATCCGGTTGCCAGAGAGACCAGAGGAGCTGTTAAGGTGGGTTTCGTTGAGGAGGAGAACGCTTGGAAGGCGGAGGATTGGATGGATTGGGTTAGGAATGATCACTGGGTTAAATAATCACTCAATTCTATGGAAAGAAGAAAACGAGCTGTCCCTTGAGATCAGATGAGCATTACCTGTTCTTTCTTCATTCGCTCGTCTGCCAGGTTCTTTCTCATCTGCTGTATCTCGGCGCTCGACTGCATGCCTTCCATGTCTATGCACATCACAAACAGTTACTCTTTACAAACTGCAAAACCGACCATTGTAGAGGAGGAGGTGGATGAGAGGGGAGGGAGGAGGAGGAGGAAGGAGAAGGAAGAAGAGGAAGAAGAGGAGGAAAAGAGGAAGATGAAGTGTAGGAGAAGGACGAAGAGGAGGAGGAGGCAGAGAAGTAGGAGAAGGTGGACGAGGAAGAAGAAAAAGAAGAGCAGTACCTTAAGCTAGTCTCAACAAGAAGCTATGGGTATGAAATGTTAGCAAATACACTTTTATTAGCCTCAGCATATGAAGAATGGTAGCTACAGAACACAGGTGGAACAGAAACAAACTTATAGGACTTGTCTTCTTCTTTTCATGATATAGTTGCACAAATTGCCTCGTATTGTATCATCATAATGGTAAATCAGATTGAGGGAGTAGTTGTACAGATGCATGGGACAGTACGTCCCATCTTATCTAGGCTCACTGTGTATCTTTGCATCATCTGTTTCTGGCTGTAGGTCCCTTCTTTCAGCCAATCAGGGTGTTCTTCATGTCCTCTGGGCATAGAACTCAGCACATACGCTCTGCTTTCATCAGTCCTGCGGCCTGGAACAACTTTCCTCATAAAACTGGAAGTGAGCTAGTCAGCCTACCTCCTTCTCCGTTCAGAAAGATCTTGAAGTTTCTTTTGTTATCGAGGGTTCTCCTTGTTGGGTCGGGAGCACTACTGACGAGTTTTTCCTTGAAGTTGCTCATTTATGTTAAGTATTGTATGGTAACGTAAATCCAACTGATTCTGTAGGTCAATACCTGATTGTAGCTTCTTGATCTGAATATTCAGGTTGTCTTTCTCCTTCAACGATTCCTCGAGGTCCTTCATCACCTTTCGGGTCTGGTCTTCGAGCTGTCAACAATCACAGAAAGACGATAATTAACATAAACAATAAAGTCTTTTACTACATCCCACGTTGTAATTGTCATTATACAGCAAAGAATTGCCATTGACAGCTGGCGTGGATGTTCAGAGTCTCTCGACTACGAAGTATACTAACAGTTCTACCCTTCATGGCCTCTGTTAATTAGTATATTAACAGTAACACTGTTCAAGTTGTTCTACGTGTTATTAGTCTTAATAACAAACATTAATGTTCAATTCAGTGAGTTATTATTTATACTAACACCCTTACCGTCAATGTTCAATGTGTTATTAGGTACACTAACACAAATACTGTTTATTTTCAATGTGTTATTAGGTAAACTAAGACAATTACTGTCAAATTTACTGTGTTATTATTTGTACTAAACCATTGCTGTTCATGTTCAATGTGTTATTAGTTATACTAAAAATTACTGTTCAATTCAATGTGTTATTAGTTATACTAACACCATTACTGTTCACTTCAATGTGTTATTATTTATATTAACAGAATTACTGTTCATTTTCAATGCATAATTGGTTACACTAACACCATTATTTATGTTCAAGTCCTATGCTATGAATGACAGAAACACAGCCGACATATAATCGCCACGCGTTGCGATCATCATTGCACTCACGTTGTTAATCGAGAGTTCCCTTCTGGCGATTTCTGACTTGTGTCTGTTCAGCATGTCCTTCATCTCCAGCTGGAGCATTGTCTTCTCCTTCTCGCTCTGTGACAGCTGGTCCTCGGCCACTCCCCGAGCCAACTGCTCCATGTCGCTCCTCTTCTGTGCCTCGAGTAGACACAGGTGCAACTGGTCCCTGGTCATCCAAACGATGTACATAAGTGAAAACTTGTAAAGTGCAAAAAACTCATCAGCAGCGCTTCCCACCAAGCAGGGTACGACCAGAGAAAGATAATCAGATGACCTCGCTGATTGATGACAAGTGGCTGATTTTTATATTGTGGTTATTATTATTATTATTATTATTATTATTATTATTATTATTATTATTACTATTACTATTACTATTATTACAAACATTTTTAATGTGTGCAAGGTCACACAGAAATGCAAATCCAAGGCATGGTTAGAGTTCAACATGTTCTTGATGGAAGAATAAGAGCAGTCCCTTAAGCTAGTGCTGTGGCAGCCATGAATATGAAGTGTTAGCGACTTCATTTTTCTTAGTCTCAGCATATAAGAGTGGGTGACCAGTCCTCTCCCTCGCCATCTCATATTCCCACCAACCGTGTTCAGTCAGTGTATCAATTGTAGCCGAGTTCTCGATACGCCTCCCAAGAAGTAAGTTGCTGGAGTATTCACCCATTTTGAACCAATGACATGCATTTAGTTCATCACAGCAACTAACCTGTCTGATTCGAGTGCTGTATATCTGGATTCAAACTCCGACACCTGCTTCATTCGATCGTCCAACTCTTCCTTCAGTTCCTTCACCTGAGTCTTGTATAACGTCTGAAGCACACACAAAACTTGATAACTTCCATCTTGTTACGAGTGACAATTGTCACTGATTCATATCAATTACCATTGTAAATGTAATTGCACTTATGACAATTTCTATAACATTGTCAGTAGCAAGCCACTTCTAGGATGCTTTACACCTTCAACTCTCAGCGCAAATGCTCAGAATTATCATCACAACAGTAAGCAAACCGTTAAATAATTGATGCAAATAAAACACAATCACCAAAATAACGATTCTTTTTATAATGTCTTATTTTGACACAACATACCTGGTATGTCTTTGCTGCATTGCCTTCTAAGACACTCCTACTCCTGCCAGCCTTAGTGATCAAAGGGAGGTACTACCACAACTACTATTTGGTAATTGGCACACAATGCGCAAATCTACTGCCAGATCAGAGTGACTTTCAGTCAACAACACTGCAAAGTAACTTCTAAGAAAACTTACCGAAAAGTAGTTCTCTGCTTCCAGCTGTTCCGAAAGGTCTTTCGTCTGTTGCTCGTTCGAATTCAGTTCTCTAAAAATCGACATCACAAGTCCCGGTTTAGCTCAAACAAAGTCTTTTCCACATTGAAATGAATGTTCCTTTGTCTGCGATTTTATGTCATTGTTTATCATTACGCATTTATTAATCGTAATCGTAAATTTGTATAGCTCCACTTCAAGAGAAACTCCTCAGAGGCACTCCCGACCTGAAAACCTCTGACCACGATAGGAAAGAATGGAGTATTTAAGCACCACTATCTAATAACCAGGTATCGACTGATGGTACTGAGCAATTGAAAATGAAGGACTTGCTCAAGGTTCCACCACGGAAACTTTCTGAACAGAGGATCAAACTTGCACCCTCCGCATTAAAGAAAGCAGGCAGTCGGTGAATTTAGCCGAGATCTATTCTTTAGAGTCTCAGCTAAAATAGCATGTCATCATGATCTTTTGGTCTCTGATTACTGTCGTCTGTATCATCATTATAAAATCGAAATGCATCATTGGACAACTGCCATAAAGAAGAGCCCCAGGTAAATATAAGGAGATCTGCTGACACGTACTCTTTCAGTTTTCGAAATTCGTCCTGAAGAATCTTCTTCTGATTCGTTATGTCACGAAGATCCTACGAAAAGCAACGCAGCCAATACGCATAAAGTACATGTAATTAGCCTCAACAAACGAACGAAACATGTAATTATCTCCTCCATTCCTGATCAACATCATGATCACGAGATGAAAGCATGATCACGGGAAAAAGACCAGTACTCTGAGCCAACCCAGACAGCCAGCTATGGAATAAAGTATAACCAACTTCTTTTTTCTCGGGGTTGGTTAGTACTCTCCCTCATTGTCTGGTCTTCCCACTGCGGAGTGTAGGTTAGATTAGATATCACAATTATTTGGCTAATATGGAACCTTGGTGAGCTGTTCCTTTGTTGACTTGAACTGACTCATTTGCTGCTGAGCTGCTTTCAGTTCAGACTGCAACGACGCTTTCTTTGCCTTCTCCTGATCGATCTGCAACATCAGCTGAAAGAACAACAAACAAGAACCACTCTGAGAATACCTAACAGATCGGAAAAATCGTGACTTGCACTAATGCAGAGAATACGGGCGTGATCCTCCTCCCCCGAGACGGTTACCATGTAGGGACCTTGATCAAGTCCTTCACTCACAACTGCTTTGCAATTTAGATTAAGATTTCCTGACCCTACTCACCTAATAAACACAGTGTAATAATAATTTTTTCTCAAGACATTGTTTTAAGAACCTGAGTGATCACAGCTACCTCGTGAAAAATAATTAAATACAGTGTGCGTTTCATAGCACCTTTTCAACTGATAAAACCACCTGTGAAGACTAGCCTTTCCAGAACAACACTCCCAAAATTTCTGTAATCCTGAGGGATCATCTGTACCTCTGGAAAAAAGTGATAATAATAATTAAAAGAAAATGACAATATTTTTTACAATAATAAATCGAAGCTCTTGAACTGTCTAATGTCCTTTAATGTGATGTTCATACAGACCTTATCAGTGCCTTGTTTCCTGTCCTGGTCCACAGCAAGCTTCTCCTTTTCCATCTGGGCAAGGTCAAGGACCATGTTGTTATTCTTCTTCTCCTCCTCGAGCAGCGCTCTCTCTGCTCGCTGCCTCACCTCCCGCTCCTTGTCCAACTTCGTCTGCAAGTCTGGCAACATGAAATTCACCCGCTACATTAGAATTTAGACTTCGAAATATAGTCACTGTTTATTACAACTATACTTTTCTGACTGCTGCATGTTTAAACCTGTTTATTATGTATGAACACTGTATTAAGTATTATTCAATAGTATTGTTTAAAGTTAATGTCAAAACACTTAATAGTGTATACAATTTCATATTTTATTTGACCATGATAAAAATTGTAATTCTGGTTATAATTCTGCGGCCTGGTAACCAATCACTCATGGCCCAGTACCGGGCTGTGGAACACAGTTTGAGTATGACTGGATTAGAGACCTCGGAGTATTTCCTGATTGGCCTCTTCGTTTGAAACAATTAAGTCTTTCTGTTTGGCACGTAGTTTGACGATCGCTTCCTCCAATCGGTTCTTCTCTTGTTCGTAATTCATCGTCATGTTCTTCAGCTCCAGCTCAAGATTGGCTTTCATCTGGTTAAAGAACAGCATCAAGAACATTTGAACATTGTCACATGCACACTGTACATTAGAACACTGTCACAAGCAAACTATACATTGTTACAGGCAGACTGTACAGTGTACATTGTCACAAGCACAACTGCACATTGGACAATTGTCCCATGCACACTGTGCATTGGAACACTGTCACATGCACATACGTGATTACAAGTACAAACATGATCTAGTTACAATCTAATTACAATATAAAGCAACATTTACAATCCATTTAAAATGTAATTATAACTACAGTGCTACAATTACAATCTAAGAACAATTTAAACTTTACAGTTGTACTCTAATTATAATTTTACAATCCTACAATTACAACACAATTACAGTTACAATTACACTCTAATTAAATTATGTTCAAAATATTATGTCATGCAATGTAATGCTACAATCTTATTACAATCTAATTACAATTACAATCTCATTACAGCTAGAATCATACAATTGCAATCTAGTCACTGTAATTATGGTTGTAGCAATTACAAACTGGTTACTTACAAGGCTAATTACAATCTAATTACAGTTACAGTTATAGTTATAGTTACCAATCTGCCATTTGTTTCTTTTGCATACCGTACCTTTTCGAGCGCTATGACGTTCTGCTGAAGTCGGTAATTTTCGTGTTGGAAGGTCAGCTCTCGTTCCTTCTGTCGCTCGACTTCAGAAGCCAGCGCCTGACTACGACCTAGAAACGAAACCAAGAAATGTTGGACCTTGTATCATAGTATACAAGTATGCATGTTTTTATCAGCATAATTATACAGGTATGTATGTATGTTTGCATAAATGTATGGCATACAAGTATGTATGTATGTATGAGTTGTTTTCTGTCACTGTTAATCTGCAGTTTGTGTGTTGTAATAAAAACGGATTTGATTTGATTTGATTTGATGATACACAAGTATACATGTAAGCATGCCTCTGCACAATGATATGGTGCCCTTTAGAGAGATCTCAAAGCCAGGCAATGTATAGATCAATCACGCTACTGTTCAAACAAAGTCTTGAAAGATGGATTGGTTGATGAGCTGTTTGCTGAAATGTGTAGGCGTAATTTTAGGGAGTAATATTCGGGGGTATTTTCGGAGGTATGAGAGGTACCCATACCCCCACTTTTTGGACTGAAGAGTACCATACCCCACTTTTCATACACAGAAGAAACAATGCCCATTATTAGTTTCTTGGAAAAGGCCTTCATCTGAGCCCACAAGACTCAAAACAATTACCAAGCATCATCGACATCATGACCACCATCACCATCATCACCCTCTTCAATGAGTCTATCATTAATATTATTGTTATTATTATTATTATTACATGGAATATGAACGGCACCATTAAAATTATTCAGCAGTGGCATAGAGGAAGCGATGCAAAATTTGGTACTCCCACTTTCTAGACCAAAGTAGCGCCCCTGAGAATCATACCTTCCAGTTCACTTGCATATTCCGCATGCTGCGACCGAGCTTTGTTTTCTTCCTCTAGAGCTCCCTGCAATCGAAAGACTTTCTTTTCGAGCGCAGTCTTTGTCTTCTCGAGATCCTCGCAATGACTTTGAAATTCGTTCAGACTCTGCTCGAGATTTGAACACCGCTGTTCAAAAATCACAACAACAAACGAATTTGTGATTGTAACCATATCCAGAGAAAATTGGTACGTTTATCTTCAAGGGAAACACTCGCTCCTGCAGAATTTTTGGTCTCTCTATTGCAGTTTTTGCAAGGTCCCGAGAAATTCTGGATATTACATTAGTTTAAAATATGTTGACAGCATTGAATGTCAACTAAAACGCTGCAAATCTCAGAACTGGTAGTTTCATAAATATTTCTAACGCTTCACTACAATTGCGGTTACTCCAATAAAAAAGCAAAACCCCAAAAATTTTAAGTCACCTGCTGGACTTCCGTGAACGACTTTTTGTACTTCGTGCTCGACTCCACTTCGGTCTTCAGCTTCTCGTTTAACTCAGAAACCTAAAACAAAAGCCACCATGAAAACTAGAATTTTGCATCAACCAATGGCACACCAAAACCAAGCCACTATTTATCAATAACTAGAAGATCAGTCCAGTAAAATCCTTCAAACCACTGCATACCTTCCCCTCTGCCCGTGTCCCAACAGTAGAATAAACAAACAGATATCAGACTTTAACCAAACTTACTTTAGCACAAGCATTTCATTAATTATGGGACATCCAACATATGCTTACACAAGGTTGCAACATTCTAGTGGTTAGCATGACTGAATGTTGGTTGACAGGTTGGGGTTCTGCTCCATTTGCACCCTTTGTCAACTCAGCTAATCTGCAAAGTTTACAATCCCCCAGCTCTTTTTCAACAACTAAAACACTGCAGTGAAGAACTTACTCGAGATCCCTACACAGTAACTGCGTAAGGCGAGGCTTGAACCCATGCTCTCCGCATTAAAGGCCAAGCACTCTAACCGATTGGCTACCACGTCCCATACAAAGATGAGGGGATTTGACTCTAACGACACCCACCTGTTTCTCAAACTTGTCTGAAACCTGCGGCCTGTTGTTTTGCGCCACCTGGACTCGCAGCGCTTCCTCCGTTTCCCGCTGCTTGACCTCGACCTTCTGTCGCTGTTCCGTCTCGTACTCCAGCTTCCGCTGAGCTCCTTGCAGGTCGTGCTTTACGACTGTTACGGTCCGCTCGACTTCAACGAGTTCGCGTCGGAGTCGAGACTCTTCAGCGAAGACGTGCTCATACTCCTTTTGCAAATCCCTGTGAGAGAACACAAAGACATCATTGAGATGCTGATAATGTAACCTAATGGGATGCTCACTTATAATGTTAATAGTAATGCATTTGTCCTCTCCTCTGACTCACATTTCTGAGTGACTTTGCACACATTAAAAATGTTTATAACAGTAATAATAATAATAACAATAATAATAACAATAACAATAATAATGTAGGGTACTGCTTAGTGTACTTGAAACTAACCATAACCTATAATGTACTGCTTACATGTAACTTAACGTAACTGCTCATTTGTATGTAAGGTACCGTAATGTACTGCTCGTCTGTAACCAAATGTACTGTTTACATGTAATGTAATATAACAGTTTAACTGTTTGTAACATAAGTTACTGCTTACTTGTAACAAAATATAGCACACTGAACTCCTTACACATAATATACTGCAAAGTAATGCAAGTGCTTACTTGTAATAGAATATAACATAACACATACATAACATTATAACATAATATACCCCTTACATGTAATATAGTTCAAATAAATGTAAATAATTACCTGCACTATAATGTAACACACTGCAGCTACTTACCTATAATTACAACGGTAACTTAACATACAAATGTAACTGCTTCGTTCTTATGCAATGTAATGTGATGATTACTTGAACTTTGTTTCAGCGTTTTCTCGTAGCATTCGTTCTTCCTGCAGAAGTTGTTCCCATCGCTCGGACGCTTTGACATTTTCGCCCTACAACAGACAACAGGTATTTCCGAAACACCATTACACCCTGCCACTACCCGTTATTGTTAATTAATTATTATTGTAGCGCATTTCTTAAGCGCCAGTATCTAATGACCAAGCTTCAATTGATGGCGCTGAGCAATTGTGAGAGAAGGACTTGCTCAAGGTCCCTACACAGTAATCGTCTCAGAGGCTTGAACCCGTACTCTCCACGTTACAAGGCAAGAATTCAAACCAATAGGCTACATTTGTGCCAATAGTACGAGGTAGTGCTAGTCCCAAGCCTGGAAAAAGGAGGCGTGTGACTTTAACGGCCCTGGCAGCCATAAGATGTCGCTAAACTACTACGAAAAATCACCGGTCCTTGAAATACCTAAATATACGTGCTGAATAATCCAACAAACTTTAAATTCACAACTTGTTATGATAGATGATGAGGAACGGTTCTCCGATTCTTCAGCTGGTCTCGTCTTTGTAACGAGTTGTATTTTTAAGAAATTCTAAACCAGGAGAGGATGTTAAACAATTGAACCACTTACCGGATTCTTCGATTTTACGCAGTTACTTAGTAACCTGAAAAGAAAACAAATTTTACGTCGCAACAACAAACCAATCTGCAACATTGCAACATGTTGTTTGCAACACAGAGACAACAGGCAACATCAGCACACACACACACAGACATACATAGACACAATAAACACAGACATTCAAGCATACTGAAATGTAACATGGGATAAACACTTACAAGCTCGCTCATATGTTTTATATTTTTCTAATTGGGCAAAAATTTTAGAAATAATAATACTAAAATATCACAGAAATAATATAAATAATTATAATATTAAAATTTAAAATAATAATAAATAAATAAATAATGGAAACAATAATATTAAAATAAAAAAATAATAAATAAATAATAGAAACAATAATATCAAAATATTAATATTAACAATAATAATAACAATGACAGTAGTGTGGAGATGCTTACTGATAATTGCGGTTGTAGGTGAACCCGATGAACGGAAGG
Organism: Allolobophora icterica; assembly: GCA_963556255.1. Taxonomy (NCBI): domain Eukaryota; kingdom Metazoa; phylum Annelida; class Clitellata; order Crassiclitellata; family Lumbricidae; genus Allolobophora; species Allolobophora icterica. Next base: position 1,030,236 of record OY744606.1, on the reverse strand, counting down.
TGGTTTCCAGCGAAGGCCTTTGGAATCGGGAATGTCTCGAGAGCGTTCTCCTCCTTGTCCAGATCGTCAAAGTTGCTCGTGTCCGTGTCGCTCTTTAACTCAGGAACGACCGGTGGAACAGCTACACGCCACACAACAGAACAGATCTATATGACACAATCGCCCACCTAACATACTCGGCTATCTAACATACTCGGCTATCTAACATACTCAGCTATCTAACATACTCAGCTATCTAACATACTCGGCTATCTAATATACTCGGCTATCTAACATACTGGGCCATCTAACATACTGGGCTACCTAATATATGGGCCACCTAACATACTGGGCTATCTAATACACTGGGCTATCATGCATACTAAGCTTTCTAACATACTTGGCTATCAAATATACTGTGCTATCTTAAAGACTGGTCTATCTAACATACTGGGCTACCTAATATACTGGGCTATTAAACATACTAAGTTTTCTAACATACTGGGCTATCTAACATACTGGGCTGTCGAACATACTAAGCTTTCTAACATACTGGGCTATCTAACATACTGGGTTTCCAAGTATACAAGGCTATTTAACATACACAGACTGACAAGAAGGTACATCATCGATGACTATTCACTCACAGTTTCGTATTGTATCCCAGTTCCACTGTTCGTTGACGAAGAAAGGATGTCGTCTGATCTCCTCAACGCCTTTTTTACCCAATCGCTCAGATCTGAAAACACAGCAGAAAAATATAACGTACACTGGAGCCACCTGATAACTCACTTCATTAAAAACCAAATTCTGATATAGAGAGGTTGGAGTTCTAGATCCCAGTGTACAGTCAGTCTACTCATAATAGCCGAGTTGGCTAGGGAGCCAAGGTGGAGCAAAAATCTTGAAACAAATTTCTCCCCTGGTGGGATTTGAACCCTGATCTCTCAGTTGACAGTCCAGCACACTAACCACTATACTATCGCAACAAAAAGGTTAGATTAGATTAGAGATCTTTAACCGATCGACCGACCGACCTGTCTGTAAGAAAGGCACAGATGAGGCTCTTAGCGTTGCGTGAGATTTCTACATCCTCCGGAAATGACAGAGAGTTTTTGTGGTCCATGATTTTGCCGTATGTTCCAACGAGAGAATCTGCGTAGAATGGTGTATCCCCTGAAACCACATCCAACGCAAACAGATTACAATTAGCAACATAAATCCATCATGGACTGGCATATGCCCTGAAACTACATCACATGCCCTGAAACCACGAAACCACATAATATGCCCTGAAACCACATCATATATCCTGAAACCACATCACATGCCCTAACACCACATCACATGCCCTAACACCACATCAAATGCCCTGACACTACATCCACAGTACCTCTAAACATGCCAAAACATCTCAACTCATTAAGAGACTTGAGTTCAGTGATAATCATCTTTGCTCCTGTTCCACACAATCGATGCAACTTGGTCCAGAAATTCTCAATTACATAACCTGCATTTATCGACACACTTATTACAGCGTGACAAGTACCATCCTTTAAGTACCTCATACAAGCGCAGCACACAATGTCATGACTATCTTGCCGATCTAAACTACACCGTTTAAGACAGCTTAGAAATGCTTTCTGCACAGGATCAAATGCAACAGTACATAACAGCAATGGCAGACTGTCACAGGAGGATGTGGTCCAGTACATGAGAAGGCATGTCAGACTCCAGTTGAAGCGTGGATGCATGGCACCTGCATATCTCCACGGCTGGCAGAACACAACGAAGTGTCAACTTTGGAAGGAAATCTGTTGTCTGGCGCCACAAAAGTCATGTGTGTGTCAGCCCACAAGACAGAGAGGCAGCCTATGGTGGATAAGCAATTTTAAAGGGGAAAAAGAAGTTTTAAGTTGAGAACGAAATGACACAAGCGACTGAGCAGAACGGACAGACACAGGGAGAGAGTTCCAAAATCTAGGTCCAGCAACCGAAAAAGGTCGTTCACCAAGAACAGTTCTTGATTTAGGTATGACCAGACAAAGATAATCAGATGATGACATAGGCGTAATTTGTGGGGGGTAGGAGGGGTACTCGTACCCCCACATTTTGGACTGGGGGTACCGTACCCCCCACTTTTGAGCAATGCAATCAACATTTTATTATTGTGCCTTCCCAGATAATGCAGTCTCCGCCTTGCTTCGTGTATGTAGGAAATTGGTACCCCCACTTTCTAGACCAAAGTTACGACCCTGGATGATGACCTGGTTGAATAACGATAAGTCTGGGAAAAGAACTGATTTTAAGCATTGTGGTTGACCAGAGTTCAAAGTTATTCGTTCAACAGAGAAATCCCTCCCTCTTCTTACCAACGAGCATCTCGTAGAGGAAGACCCCGACCGACCACCAGTCGCACTCACACCCGTAGTGACCGGCTCCACCCTGTGACTTGAGCACCTCTGGCGAAATGTAGTCGGGTGTACCAACAGCAGTATCAGACCTCACCATGCCGTCCTGCCAACCAGACAACATAATGGGGTATCAATTATTATGGCGAATTAATTATTACCAGGAATGATTTACTACGACAAAATTTTGAAAAAATCGAAAAAATATATTGGGAAAATTAACTTCTTGAACGCATAATAAATGACTGCTTGTTTATGTGTTCAACTGATTGATTGATTGACTGGCTGACTGACATATTGATTGACAGAATTTGCAACTGATTGATTGACAGAGCAAATGACTGATTTATTGACTGATTGATTTGCAACTGATTGATTGACCACTGATTCACTGATTGATTGAGTGAGCAATGAACTGATTGATTGACTGAGGCACTTTGATTGGCTAATTGATTGACTGTCTGATCAGATGACTGAATAACTAATTGATCGATTGATAAGGACTGAATTGGGGTACCTTATCCATTCTCATGCAAGTACCGAAGTCTGCCAACTTGAGATGACCCAATGCATCGAGTAGCATGTTGTCAGGTTTCACGTCCCTATGATCAAAGAAGAAGAAAATCAGCCGTCATATCAGCCATTCAAATAAATCACACATCGATCACACATCGATTACACACTGATCAAACATCGATCACACATCAATCAAACATTGATCACATCGATCAAACATCAATAACACAACAACCAAACATGTATCACACATCGATCACACTTCGATCAAACGTTGATCGCATTCAACTCATCTCAACCGAAACTAGACCCACATCGCTTACTGAATTTATAATAGTAATAATCATTATTTCTATAATTATTAGTTTAGAAGAGACCTGTGTATGAATCCCATGGCGTGAATGGCAGCCAGGGCGAGCACGACCTCGGCGCAGTAGAACTTGGCCCATTTCTCTGGTATGTCGTAGTTGCTCATGAGGTTGACGAGGTCACCACCTGGCATGTAGTCCATCACCATGTACAGGTACTTATCGTCTTGGAAGGAGAAATGCAGCTGAAACAACATCACGACAAACCCCACATTAACATCCATAGCATCCGCATCAGCTCTTCAACCATTCAAACCCAACTCATCTGATCCTCCGTCTTCCAATTCTCGACCTAAACAACACCTGCCTTACCAGCTACTCTGCCTCCTCTGACCCCCTGGTAACAGGACTTCGACATCCTTAAATCGATGACCCTCTGGACAACCCCTCTGACACACTCACGCACACAAGCCCTCTGACACGACGCAGCGCTAGTGAATAAACCGGTGCCCTGCACTTAGATTCACAGTAGTGCTTTGGAAATTTGGAGTGTACAATTACGATTATGATTACGTAAATCATCACATATCACCACTTTCAACACATATCACCACAATCAACATATATCACCACGTTCAGCACACATCACCGCATTCAACACATTTCACCACATTCAACACATATCACCACATTCAACACATATCACCACATTCAACACATATCACAACAACGAGCATCAGTAACAGCATTAACAGCATCATCAACATCACTGGCATCACTTGCCTGGACGATCCATTCACTGTTGGCATTCGCCATGATCTCCCGCTCCTCCCAGAAGAACGCCGAATCCGATCTCTTGATCTACAGACGTTCCAAAACACAGCAGAACAAAGCGTAACGTACAGTAACCATCCAGATGTATATAACAAGACATCATTTCCAATTACAATTACAATTACAACTGAGACTCGATCGAGAAGCCACTCAGTCACACAATCTGTCCTTCGACACCAAATACTTGTTGACATCAGCATTCTACCCACAGAGTGTCTGCAGTTAAACAGACATTAATTCCCTTAGAGTGCTTAAACGAGAGGTAATCTGTCCAACTCAAGTACCTGGTACTCTCGTTAAAGAGAGCACAAGTACCTGAGTCAGCAAAAGCAGGTCGGTGAATTCACGAACTTGTTTGCAAGCATCCAGCTCAGTCTAGCAGTAATAATAATAATAACAATAATAATACGATTTATATAATGCCATAGCATTAAATATCTTATCAGAGAAATGGTGCATTCTTCACATGGTCAGTGGGTCCAGTGACAGTGAAGAAAGCCAACATTACAAAGAGGTCGCTTCCGAAAAGACTGGACTTGACACGAGATGACCAACATCTGGTAAGGATCACCCAAGTCGAGCAGTCCCTTAAAGTGACCTCAATAACCGGTCATGGGTTTGAAGTGTTAGCGACTTCATTTTCTTAGCCTCGGCATAAAATGGAGTGCGAACAATCCTCTCCTCGCTGTGTGAGCTTCTCATCAACACTGTAACGCTATCCAAGAAGAGCAGTCCCTTACATCTACACCAAGAGCTGGCTATTGTTATGACAAAGTATCAACAACATAATTTTCTTAGCCTCGGCATTTGAACGTAATTGGTCAGGTCTTTCCTTAACCATCTCATCTGCCCATCAACACCGTACAGTTGAAGTAATCATTCTCAGTTCACAGCTGAGTTCACTAGGGGGCGTTAGAGGACCAATATCATGAAACAGGTCTTACATCCTATTGGAATTTGAACCCTGGACCATCACATTGACAGTTCAGCCACTTGAGCTCAGCTTTTCTTGGCATCTCTTGAAAATTAACACACAAACCATACCAAATGTTTCCATGTTTCACCAAAAGCTTATTTTAAAATTATTTAAAAACCTTTAAGATATTTCTGCATAATTTACATAAAAAACAGACTCAAAACCTCTCATTCGATATAAACTCTCACCATTTCAAATTTGCTCAGCATCTTCATCGCAAAAACTCTTTTCGTTGACTTGTGCCTCACCTGGAAAACATGAAAAGTCCGGTATTATTATTATTATTTATATTATTATTATTGTTAATTATGCGTTTATTAAGCACCACTAGCAAATGACCAATTGATGACACTCAGCAATTGTGAAATACTCACATACACACACACATAGATACACACTGTGTTCAGAAAATATCCACACATAAATATCTCCACATAAACAAACACACACCCACACCCACACACCCACACCCACACACACACGCACACACGCACACATGCACACACACACACACACACACACACACACACACACACACACACACACACACACACACACACACACACACACACACACACATACATAGACATTGTGTTCAGAAAATGAAGGCTTAGTCAAACTCAAATGACTCTAATTTTAACCAAACAGATTCCTTTCTTACTCATTAAATCTATTAATAATGTCGACGTAAGCTCATGAATGAAGGATCCTTTAGAAGGCATAAATGATCCCTTTAATAGCTCTCATTGAACTATCAATATTCCAGTTGAGAACCAAGAGGGACATCAGAAATGCCAACCACGATTGCAAATAAATATTCTTGACATGTCTACCCTTGACATTTCAAAAGTGTATTAAATAGTTTTTTAAATATACTTTGGTCATTATAATAATTCATCTTGCAGTTACTTTTTCTGGACATCTACTTTCTTCTGGCATCTACTTTTTTTCTGGACATCTACTTTTTGTGACATCTACTTCTTTCTGGGCATCTACCTTTTTCTGGACATCTACTTTTTTGTGACATCTACTTTTTCTGGACACCTACTTTTTTCTGGACATCTACCTTTTTCTGACATCTACCTTTTTCTGACATCTACTTTTTTCTGGACATCAACTTTTTCTGACATCTACTTTTTTCTGACACCTACTTTTTCTGGACATCTACTTTTTTCTGACACCTACTTTTTTCTGGACATCTACTTTTTGTGACATCTACTTTTTCTGGACATCGCGCACATGTGTTGTGTGTATCTGACTGTGTGTATCCTTTTGTATCGGTGTGTGTGTGTCTGTATCTGGGTGTGTATATATATATCTCTCTGTATAGGTGCGTGTGTAGGTGTGTGTAGGAGTGTGTGTGTGTTAGTGTGTGCATACATCTAGATATAAATTGTATATGGATTTGTGGATTCTAGTCTTGTTTAGTCAGTCCATATAATGTATGGCTAATGAAATCCTCCAAAGAATAAATTCCTCTATTTCGATCAATTCAATTTTCATCAACTGCAGTCGAACAAACAACAAAGATTAAAAAATAATTCAGCTGATGGCGCCACCTAACGGCAGGCGACCCACCCACCTCCCTCTCTCTGTTTCTTCCTCTGCCCCTCCCCCTCTCTCCCTCTGGGTCTTTCTCTCAGTCCCCTTCCTCCTGCCCTGCTCTCTCTCTCTCTCTCTCTCTCTCTCTCTCTCTCTCTCTCTCTCTCTCTCTCTCTCTTTCTCTCTCTCTCTGTCTCTGTCTCTGTCTCTCTCTCTGTCCGTCTATCTATGTCAGCGACTTCATTTTTGTCTCTGTCTCTGACTCTGTTTATCTCAGTCCTATTTCTCTGTCTGTCTGTCTCTCTACCTCTCGCTATGTCTTTCTCTCTCTGTGCGTCTCTCTCTCTCTCTCTCTCTCTCTCTCTCTCTCTCTCTCTCTCTCTCTCTCTCTCTCTCTCTCTCTCTCTCTGTCTCTATGTATCTCCCTCTTCCATCCTATTACATCTGCACTCTTAAAACTAATGTCTGCATATGGCACCGACCAAAGCAACGAAGAAGCTCACACACATCAACCACCGATGCAGGTTAACCAGTAACACTCAACTTATTGTGGCCTACAGCGAGACATAGCTGTCCACTTACAGTAACCCAGAAAAAACGATCTCGACAGGTAACAGTGAATTATCATTGTTGTTATTAGGATGCGGAAATCCGTCAGCAGAGTGAAAACGCATTAGTCAATACAATGTGATTCAGCTAAAATGAGTATGCTAACCGTACACTGTCACTGTCGGGGGGGGGAGATGAGACAGCGAGGGAGAGGACTGGCCATACCTCCTCATGTGCCGAGGCTAAGAAAATGAAGTCGCTAACGCTTCATACCTATGGCTGCCTCTCAGGCTAGCTTAAGGGAGTTTTCTTCTTCATCCTCATCATCCTACTCACCATCATCTTCTTCCTCATCATCATCACCTACTTCATCATCATCATCATCATCATCATCATCATCATCATCATCATCATCATCATCATCTTCTTCTTCTTCTTCTTCATCCTCTTCTTCTTCCTCATCAATATTTCCTTCATCTTCTTCAACATCAGCAAACGTTGCTGTGAGCCACACAAGTATCTGCTCTTCATAGACATGACTCTTTGAGTGTACACTAAAAACCGAAATTAGCTAACAGCATCAGAACATCGGATTGTGCGTCGGATCTACCGGCGTTCCTGCAGCTCTGCTGGCTCCACAGGGGATTAATTGCCAATTTCGACATCTGACGGTACAGCCGACTATAACGATGCTCTACGTACATACCTACTTCAAAAACATTTCCAAATCTGTCAAAAAACAGGGGCTCTATTTATCTAATTACTTCGAAAGCATTTCAAACATTGGTCAGAATTGCGTCCTTGGCATCCCGCTCGCTTGCTTAGTTATTTTCGCCCCTGTCGAACTGTTATAAAATGATTACCTAAGCGAAGTGAGTGGGGGAAAGTGACCCCTACAACAGTTAGTTTTTATAACAACAAAATATTCATAATGTGCGGGAATTCAAGTGGAGTTTAATCTTGACTGTAACGTCATTTTGTGAACACAATGTCTACAGCAAAATGGCGTTAAGCTACACTAATCAAATGGCGGGCACGAGTTGCTGTGTACGTCGAAACCGAAGCACATTTTGACCACAAACTGTAACTTAATGTGCCAAACATACTGGTTAAATTGGTTGTTTTCCAGTTTAAAAAATAATCGTTATTAAAAATTTGAATACAAGTTATTTTGAAGGTTTCCAAGAAGTCGAATATTTTCCACTGACAGTATATATATATATATATATATATATATATATATATATATATACATAATCACACACACACATATATATATGTTAAAGCATTGCAGCGGAAAGGCTGTGACCGAAGTTGATTTATAGCCTTCCTCTACTTTCAAATTGCTGGGTAAATAAACATTGCACTGATCTTTCCACCAGGTCTCTACAAAAAATAAACCCTGCTGACTCCAGAGTCAAAGGAGGAACATACCTTTGGACAAAAATAACCTAAACAAACTTTGTCCCTCCCAACCCCAAGTCAGAGGAAAACTCTTTGGATTACACATGGAATATCTGTAATTCCTTTAAGAAAACTAACCCAAAACCATTTTGTGTTAAGAAACGTCAATCATCAGCAGGCATACATGAAAACATTGCGTTAAGATACATGTGCTTGTGGAAAAACCAGTGCTAGGTGCATTCTGAAGCAAGCAAGTACTGTTTATAGTGCAATATAACTTGATGTAAAAGAGGCATCTTGGTAAGGTCACTAGGTAACGAGGTCCACGACATAGAATGGAAAATGAATACTGAACACTGGTTACTAGACACTGAGTCTGTTCCGGCCGCAACAGCATCTGGTGTTTCCAGCCATGACTTTTCCAAGTGCAGATCCTATGAGACTGGCCAGTGCTTCGCAAGATCCCATTCAGGCTTTTGACATTTCGAGTGAATGTCTGAGATGAAGAGGAAAAGCAACAGAGGAAATGCCTCGGATTCTTCTTCAGTGCTACTTACGATCTACTTGCCAATCAATCGCTGATGGGGGTGTAGCCAGGCCACGCAAGATAACTCAACTGACGAGGAAAACAAACAGCTTAACACGTCCCAAAGATCAAACACAAAGATCAAAACAACCCAAGGTTTACTCCAAAAAACACGAACAATTACAAAGTACGTTATTTGGTACCCGAATGAACGGCACTATGGATGTCTTGCTGTTCGGCTTGTAACACGGAGCATGGGTTCGAGGCGGTTCCTGTGTAGGGACCTTGAGCAAGTCCTTCGCTCACAGTTGCTCAGCACCACCGATGTTCTTTTGCTCAGCCTGCAACACGGAGAGTTCGGGTTTGAGCCCCCTCTTCTGAGACGGTTACGGTGTACATACCTTGAGCAAGTCCTTCACTCACAATTGCTCAGCGCTATCGATGTTCTGTCCTACGGTCATGTATGCACTTCTGAACTTTAAAAGGAGGGCAAGATCAAGTACAGTTGTCTTAGTTTGTAAGAGATGAAGACGACGAACTGGAGCACAGTTTTTGAAGTTTCGATTAATTCACTATTTATTAAATCTTTGAATATTCTTGCGTCCTGATGTAGATTTGAACCCTTTGGGCAGACACTCAAGCAGAATAATCTCTACACAACCTATAAGACAAGTTTCCACTAAGTACATGCAGTACATCGTAAGGGCAGACAGAAAGGCGTTACAAGTATAGAGTTTGGTCAGAAAAGTGTCGGAACTCTCGTTCGCAGCCAGACATGTACAATCCACAGCAGCAACAAACAACACAATAACAACAACAACAACAACAACAGCAACAATAACAATTTAATAATAAAATAATAACAAGATGGAAAGCGACCGGAGGGTGTCACGCTGATCCCTTGGTCACGCGTATGATGCCTGGAATGGGAAGTGACAGTGCCCCACACTTACTCCACATCTCATCTACCTCACACATCCATCGGAGCTAGGGAAGCTGAGCTGTGTCTAACAATTTGAGGTACTCCATCATTACCAGCACCCATGCCTTTGCAGCGATCACCTTGGAGACCGGCGACGCTTGGAGCGGGGAAGGGGTCTGCAGTTCGTTTGGGAGTTTGGAAGCCGGACACAATCCATGATCCACTGGAGACCACATACCTATCCCACCGGATTTCGGTGGCTCTTCAACAGGGGAACGCCATCTGCCTCTCGGCGACATTGCCGCCGCTATCTGAGTATTATCAGCGATCTGTGCCGAGATGGTGCTTCAGACAATAATAACAACGATAGCATTTTTCATACTGATAAAGGAATAATAATAGTAGTAGCAGTAATAATAGTAATAATAGTAATAATAGTAATAATAATCAGGGGCGTAACTTTGGTCTAAACAGTGGGGGTAACAATTTCTTACATACATGAAGCAAGGCGGAGACTGCGATCTCCGGGAAGGCACACTAATAAAATAATTGATTGGCATTGTTCATACCCCTCGTGCCCCCACAAATTAAGCCTATGATTAATAATAATAATAATAATAATAATAATAATAATAATAATAATAATAATAATACTAGAGTCCGTGGTAGATTTATCTTAATATGTAAAGCTCTCCATAGACACCCATTAAACAAAATCCACTGAAGCTATATATTCCTCAACCGCGTTCAATCGTAAGCTTCAGTACTCTTCACAAGCTCTCAATTTAACTGTAACATAATCGATGTCTCTACACGAGATTGAATAATAATGATAAAACTAATTATTATTATTAATAATAATTAATTAATAATAATTTTAAATAATTAATTAATTGATGATGATGATGATGACGATGATGATGACGATGATAAGTCAGTTGTAGGCTAAATTTATCTTGACACGTAAAGCTCTCCATAGACACCTTTTAAATAAAATCCACGAACGCTATATATTCTTCAACGGCGTTCAATTGTAAGATCTGCTGGTTCCAAATAATGCTCCATTGAACAGTAACATATTAGTTGATTTCTCTACAAGAGATTGAATAATAATGATAATACTAATTATTACTATTAAATAATAAATAATAACAACAACAACAGCAACAATAATAATAATAATAATAATAATAATAATAATAATAATAATAATAATAATAATAATAGAGTCAGTGGTAGATTTATCTTGATATGTAGAGCTCTCCATAGACACCCTTTAAATAAAATCCACCGACGCTATATATATTCATCAACTGCGATCAATCATAAGCTTCCACCGTTATTGTCACGATCAGTTTAACTGTAACACAACTAATTTCTCTACAAGAGATTGAAAAATAATGACGGTGATGATAATAATGATGATGATGATGGTGATGATGATGATGACAATAATAATAATAAATAATAATAATAATAATAATAATAATAATAATAATAATAATAATATAGGTCTAATCGTGCCATGCCTGACTCAGATCATGTCGTCACAGGCTCAATGCCTAGTGAGCATTACCAGAAAGAGCACCTGCCGTCCGTTAGTCATCAGGGTCTCTCCCTCCCTCCCTCCCTCCGTCCCTCTCTGCCCAGACTTAGGTTTGTGCCAAGTGGCATGACAGACAAGTGCTTTAATACAGGAGACACACAGAGTAAAACATACAAAGATGCAACGCATTCAGGGCAACAGCCTGACAAACTGCTACATGAATAGCAGACACATACGTACTTACATACATACCTACACACGAACATGCATAAGTAAATACATAAGTACATACATACATATGTCCATACACATACATACATACATACAAACATATATAAATACATATATACAATCGTCCATATATACATACATAAATACATACACAAATATACATACATACCGGTACATACACAGTGTTACACATAATACATACACATACAAACAAACATACATACATATACATACATGTACATACATACACACATATATACATACTCATACATACACACATACATAATACACATACATACTTACACACATACACATACATACATACAGGCACATACGTACACACACATACATACATACATACATACACAAATACATACATACATACATACATACATACGTACACACATATGTACAGTATACATAAACATAACGGACAGATAGATGAATGGAAGGATGGATGGAAATTGGATCACTGGATGGCTGGAGAGATGGAGGAAGCGCGTGATGGATACAAGTAGCCAGGACACATGTACCATTATGGAAGGACGCATGGATGTACAGGTGGTCGAGGGTTTCATCGAGACAAGGCATTGATCAAATGCAGGAGACTGCGGGTACGTCAGAGGATGTCAGCAGCAGCAGCAGCAGCCTCCCTCGAGGAACCTCTGATGGAAGATGCTGACGACGGTAATTGCAGAGGCATCGCTTTCTAAAGGGATGCAGATGCGGGGAAGTTTCAGAAGCAGCAATTGGCAATCACATCACACACACACACATACATCACCAGACCTCAACACAGGTACACGCGTAGACTAATACATGTACATACAGACAGACATACGCAGATAGACAGACATCATCAACACAGAGACAAGCACACATGCAGACACAGAAGAGCAAACAAACAAACAGACAAGTCCAAACACACACACACACACACTCACACACACGCACACACGCACAAACACACACCACACACCATCCATAGAACACAGAGTTACTTTTAAACAGCCACACAGGTAGACACACAGACAGACACACAGACAGACAGACACATAGACAAGGACCCACTAAGCTATTGCTGCCATCTATGGAGGCCTCACAATTGAGGCAAAGATTAAAGGAAGCTCAATGAGGAATAGCCCTCCCCCCCCAATGAACAATTCCAATCAGCAACACACAAAACATTCTGTCCCCAAACCCTTCCCGAGGAAAACCCACTGGTAAACCCCATGCATGTGTGAATGCGGTTTCAGGTATTGCATTGTATTGTATTGTATTGCATCTGAACATTTATAAAGTGCACCTCGCAGTGAGGCGCTTTATGTGCCCAATATTTGTGCATGCATACATGTTGTGAGTGTACATGTATGCATGTAAGTGAGTGCATGTGTGTGTGTGTGTGTGTGTGTGTGTGTGCTTGTGTGTGAGTGTGTGTGAGTGTGTGTGTGTGTGTGTGTGTGTGTGTGCAGACGTGAGGCATTAATAACTGGTGCCCTGCCCAGTTCCCACCCATATGCCCTGCCTCAGAGTGCTTTTATGAACCCAACTTTTGATGAAAGACGAGAATTTGTACATCTTTGACTCTCAGATCTCTATTCCAAATATGCACGGCCCACGCTTATGTCATTAATACGTATGTGACACATTTTATATTTACAGATGATCTCTACATATTTAAAAATATTTATATAGTTCACATATATATATAGTTATGTATGTATATAGTTATGTATGTATGCATGTATGTTTGTAAATTTTTATTTTGCATGAAGCGTATATATGCGAGTATGTACGCATGTAGGTATGTAAGTGTGCATGTATGCATGTATCCATGTATATACGCTTATGTATGTGTATGCATGCATGCAAGTACGTAGGTATATCTTTGTACATGCCTGTATTTGCTCGTTTGTGTCTGTATGGATGCAATAACAAATGCCTGGAGCCAGTTTTTTCTCTTAGAAAGCGCAATAAAAGGCATACCAAACAGGAGGAAAGTATTGGCGACCTCTAACCCCCACCTACCCACGCGGGGATCAGCGCAAGGGTCTAGAGCGGGGCGGGGTATGACAGCAATGCTGAACCAAGAGGGCCAACATACCAACCAAATCAGAGGAGTACGACACAATACCCCCAGTTCATGAGATCACGCGTCGCAGATATAACAACCCCTTTGGGGTTTTATTGGTATGAGGGCGAGGTACGCAGGGCAGCTGCATTGAATGGCCATGCTTGGAATTCTTCCCGAGCACCGTGGGGGTACTTTGAGGACACCTGGTTGATAACGACCTGGGTCCTGAATGGGCAAGCAGGACCTTTAACAGGCTGTGTAAACATCCAAAGTTCATAAATATATACGGGGCTTGGGGTCATACATACATTACATACATACATATATTATATAAATTATATATATATATATATATATTATATACATAGCACTTTATTAATCGTGGTCTTACTATAATTCTAATTCTAATATTTTTTGGCCCTAAGGTACATAAGATTAAAAATTATCTGGAGAATACAAAAAAACATTCTGGAACGGCTAGAACTTTATTATTATTATTACTACTACTACTACTGCTACTACTACTACTACCACTACCACTACTGCTACTACCACCACTAAGGGTACAGGCCCAAATACTTGATCCTTGGACCAAATCATCAAGGGTTCAAATGTGCACAGGTCTAAATACAGGTCTCAGAACCACAGTAAGGGTCAGAGCCAATACCAGGTTCCAGGGCTAAATCCAGGGAACATGGAAAAATTCAGCATTCAGGGCCAGACTCTGAGCCTTGGGTTGACTCTATGGTCCTGGGTTAAATCTATAGTCCTAGTGTTAAACTCATGGTCCTAGGTTAAATCTATGGTGCTGGGTTATATCTACAACCGGTTTCAAAGCCTCGAGTAAAGAGTTAAGTTCAACGGCCAAATCCAGAACTTTGGAGACCATGAGGGTGTTCCTCTTACCAGCTGAACTTCACCGAAGGCGCCTCGGCCGATGCATTTGATCATCTCGTAGTCGACGACTTTCATTCGGTTCTGGTTGATCGTCTCAACCGACTTCTCATCTACAACCAAAACATTTGCAAAACATTCTCTGCCATAAATAACATAAAAAAGTGATATCATTGCCATTGTTATTATTATTATTATTACTCTTACCATTATTATTATTATTACTACTATTATTAGTATTACTTATAGCAATTACCATTATTATTATTGTGTGTCTGTGTGTGTGTCTGAGTATGTGTCTGTGTGTGTCTGCCTGTGTGCGTCTGCCAGTGTGTGTCTGTGTGTGTGTGTGTCTGTCTGTTTGTGTGTGTCTGTCTGTGTGTGTGTGTGTGTCTGTCTGTCTGTGTATGTGTCTGTCTGTCTGCCTACTCATATTTTCCATAAGCATTCGGCAGGGGGTCAGTTCCATACAATCAAACAACTGTAGTCTAGTGCCTGGATCTTATTGAGGGCTACCTATCCACTGGTGAAAACCAAACACATCATCAAACAACCAAGTACCCTGCCTCCGGCTTCTAATCTGGAAAAATGATAACACATCAGCGAAACCAAATGTCTGACCGAAATAAAAGATATTCACACCCGATAATGCCTCTATAACCAGACATCAAGATTATTTTCATTATTAAAAATTTTAATAATACTAACAAAATCACTAATTTTGTAGTGACTACGATTACTCACATCGATTGAGAAAGCTTTCGACATTCTTGTTGCGTCGTATGGCCGGATGGTTGCAGTCCTCAACAAGAGCCTGCAGACTGTCCTAGAGAAAAGAAAACAGCAAATGGACTCAGTTGTCGGCTACGATCCTCATCGAGAAATCAACTACAAGTCCCAAGGTCTTGTTCTACGAGGTATTGCGACTGTTCCCTCTCTGTAATTCGACCCACTGCGTGGAACATCCTAAGAATGCGGTTGGGAGTCTTTCAAATCACAGCTCAAGACCTATCATTTTAAAATATCATGACTGTTGTCCATTTTTTTAAACTCATGTACAGCGCTAATTTCTTGTACCTCGGCTGTGCTGCAGTGCTATATAAATCATCTTATTATCACTATTAGTTGAAGAAAATAGGCAGCAACACTCGGAGTAAGATCAGAGGCGCATAGGAAGTAAACCCATATGTTCCACAGTTGCTCAGTGCACTCATTATAGCTGAGTTGGCCAGGGACATAAGGGGAGCAGATGTAAAATGTCAACAACTTTCTGTCCTAGCAAGGATTTCAACCCATGATCTCTTGGCTGACAGTCCTGCATGCTAACCACTAGACTACTGAGCACCCCCAAGAGGGACATAAGTATCAGATTGCATATAATAATTATACACACAGCAAACAATAAAAAAAACTTGGTCAATGTGCTAGTTATCATTTGGGAAAGAGGAGGGGTATATGCGTTCAGGGAAGGGTGTGGCCTCAAAATGCCGCTAAATGGGAAGTGATTGTGTCCAGACTAATAAGTGGTCGAGGCTGAAATTGCAATTCCCTTCTAGGCTTAGCTAATAATGTAAGTCCACAAAGCACGTGGCAATCAGTGGGGAAGTTGGTTGGGAAGTTGGTTGGGAAGTTGGTTTTGTACAGTGTTTGGGAAGTTGGTTTAGAAGTTAGTTTTGTAAAGGTTTTGAGCAAGCTAGTTTATAAGTTGGTTTTGTAAAGGTTTTGGGGAAGTTGGTGTAGCAGTTGGTTTTGTAAAGGCAGTTGGTTTTATTAAGGCTTTCGGGAAGTTCGTTTGGAAGTTGGTTGGGAAGGTACAGTTATAGCTGGTTTGAAGGTTGGTCATGAAGTTGGTTTGGAAGTTGGAGGTTGGTTGAGAGGCTTGTTGGAAAGTTGGTTGGGAAGTGGGAGTGAAATTCGGTTGGGAGGTTTCTTGGAAGGTTTGTTTGGAAGTTGGAAGTGAAAGTTGGTGGGAGGGTTGGCCAAGAAGTTGACTGGTAAGTTGTTTTGAAAAGCAGGTTCGGAAGTTGGTTGGAAGTTTGTGTCAGGAAGTTTTAAGAAGCTGGTTCGGAAGTTCGTTGCAAAGTAAGTTGAGAGTTTGGTAAAGAAATAGGTTTGGAAGATGTTTGGGAAGTTGGTTTGCACTACACGTTTACAGACTGGGAAGCTATCCAATATGCTTGACAGAAGTTGGTGACGAAGCCGGTTGAAGAGTGAGTAAAACAGTGAAAGGAACAAGCAGGCCCTTCAAGAACGGTCACATATGGGTCAGGGCGAGACAGACCGACCACAGCTGGTCCGTGACAGTCCGAGGGTGATACGTAAACCCAAACAAACACTATAAATATCGCCCGCTCCTTCCCCCAACTGACCCCCCACCCCCACCTTTACCATCCTCCCCAATCAGTTTCGCCCGAGCTGGGGGAGGGGAGGTGGTGGGAGTGCTCTCGTGGGATAAACGGTTGTGACTGTTACGCTTAATCTTGCAATCTTAAGGGCAATTACTCATAGCAGCAGACACCAACGTGGTGAGAATGGTTGCACGCAGTGTCTGGTAATAAGGGTCAGAAGGTGTGGCTCACCAATACAAAATACAGTATGGTTCAATTGGACAAAAGAGACAGAAAATTTATATATATATATATATATATATATATATATATAAGCCTTCTTATACGCAATTATATATAAATTAATGTATATACTTACATACACACATATATATATACTTACATATACACTTACATACAAACATATATTATACACTTACATACATACTTACATAAATACATACATACATACACAAACACATACATGTATACATATGGACATACATGTGAAGATATATATCTGGTTGTGATATGGGAGACCAGACAGAGTAGGTGCCAGAGGAACCGTTACAGTGAATTGTGTTTACATTACATAGAAATGCGAAGGCGGGGGATTGGATAGATCAGACAGTCAATGTTTAAGCCCGACCCGACCACACTAGTGCTAACAATGACCAGACACCACGTGGCCCACAGCGGAAGCCTTAATTATCCCTAGTCCGGATTCGGTCCGGGCTAGCGGCGTCCACAAATCAACCCTGGGTCAGTCCGCGTACCACCCCACCCCGAGGAGTCGGGAACCCACCGTCGGTCGGGAGTGGGAGAGAAAGGTATCCCTCCCGCACTACGTATTCGAGCGCCCTACGAAATCCAGACGAATCCTTCGAACCACATCACTTGAACCGCTTCTGATTGTTCTACCCTCACCCGCGCTCTAAACAACCAATCTTCTTCTTCTCCTTTCTTTTCTCCTCCTTCGTTCTCTTCTTCCTCTTCCTCCTTCTCCTCTCCTTTCTCCCTCTTCTTCCTCCAGCGCGTTCTTCAGCCTTTTCCCCCTCCTATTCGTACTCTTCAGCCTCCATTTCATCCACCTCCTCTTCGTACTCTTCCTCTTCTCCTTCCTCCTCTTCCTCTTCTCCTCCTCTTCTTCATACTACTCTTCCTTTCTTCTTCTTCCTACTCCTCCTCCTCTCTTCTTCCTCCTCCTTTTCCTCTTCCTCCTCCGTTTCCTGCTTCTCCTCCTCCCTTCCTTTTCTTCGTCCTCCTCTTATTCCTACATCTCCTCCTCTTCCTCTTCTTCCTACTCCTCCTCTCTCTTAACCGTTCCTCTTCTTATTCCTCCTCCGTTTCCTGCTTCTCCTCCTCCCCTGTATTCTTCCTCCTCCTCTTCTTCTTCCTCTTCCTCCTCTATTTTTCCTCCTCCGTTTTCTGCCTCTCCTCCCCTCTAATTCTCCTCCTCTTCTTCCTCTTCCTACTCCTCCTCTCTTCCTGCTTCTCCACCTCTTCTTCTTCCTCCGTTTCCTGCTTCTCCTCCTCTCCTATACTCTTCCTCATCTTCTTCGTACTTCCTCCTCCTCCTCTTCTCCCTCCTCCTTCCCCTCCTCTTCCTCCATCTCCTCCTCTTCCGCAATTCAAACAAAGACGACAGCTCTTGGAGGAAATGATTACCAAACCCAAGTACTAAGTAGACAGACAAAAAACGTGGACGCCTTCCGATTGCTTCCGCACTCAGTCGATCACTGGGTGACAAAGCAGCGAAGGCGACAAAAATATTGCGCTACAGAACTTCCTTCCCCTCAACTCCTTTCCAATTATCCATATAACAATCCACACGTCTTCCAGTTATTTTAGAATAAATGCCCCTGATAAGGTTAGGTAAGGACGACGTCACTAACGGCCTTGGCGGCCACAAGATGGCGTTCCACACTGGATTTTGCTATGCTCTCTTTAAACACCTTTAAAACGCTTTTAACTGACGCTATATATAAAACATCAATTGAGTGGATAAAACGTTACGTCTCTGCGTCGCTCTATGGAATAATTGAATGCGTTACGAAAACGTTAGACAAACTTTGAAAACTGCTGGAAATAATTTTCCTATCGACGTAACCCGCCTTTACTCTCGTAAGATGTCGTTAAACTATTGGAAATGTTCTGTGTTCATCGCCATCTGGTGGCTTCCAAGGTCGTTTACGGCGACCTTATCTTACCAATGACCCCATTGTTGGCATTGTAGCCCAGCCTTACAGTGAAAACGCCAATAAACTTCCTATCGACGTCAGCGGCCTTTGATAGCATAAGATGCCATTAAAATGTTGGATTAAATCCATCAAAACGTTTGGAATACTCCTCAATGAATATACAGCGTCGATTTAAATGATTTTGTGACGTTCTCTTTACACACCTTTAAAACCCTTTCATTGTATCCTATATATTCATAAAAAGCGTTCAATTTTAATATGCTTTCATGCTACTGCCACCGTCGTCAACGGCGTTCCTTTGGCGCCATAATCTGTCGCTAAACTGTAGGAAATAATCGTATTCCTACACTCCAAATTGCTAAAGCGGCACTCCAAGCTACGTGCAGGGCACCAATTTTTGGGAAATGACGAATAGCCCGTTGAACGATATTGAGCAACCCCTTTGTAAAGTAAGGTAAAGCAGATGCCGAGTAGTTACTCGCTAGAAACTAATAGCCAGTTGCGCTTATTCAATCTCGATTTTAGAAGTTACGTGCGGGAGGTTGACGCAAACGAACTTGGAAGTCGAAAGATGGCGTTAAACTTTGGATTTTGCTATGCTCTCGTTAGACACCTTTAAAACGGTTTCCACGGGCGTTATATATTCACACACGTTTACTCGTCAACAAGTTCAACTTTCGACTAATTTCATAAGGCAATCGGTATACATGTAAGGTGGAAGTCAACAGCCTTGGAAGACACCAGATGGCGATGAACACAGAACACAGGGCCGTACGGCATTTCAAGTTCTGACAATCTGACATACCTTTTCAAAGTGGAAAGCGTCTAATAGGTCAGAAAATAACAAACATCCACAATTACAAGCACACATACACATGTAAGTTCCATCAAGGACATACACTGGCAAAACAATTGCGAACCTGACGTAAATTAATTGGAGACGTATATACAACAGCCTCAGAAATGTATGTTATAAGCAGGCCAACTCAGCTACAATCGGTACACATTCAGCGGGAAGATCGCCCTTATATGCGGAGGCTAAGGAAATGAAGTCGCTACATTTCAGACCCATGGCTGCCACAGAGCTAACAAGGGACTGCTACAAAATAAAAAGGACTTTCCCTGTGAGAGGATACTTTGATACAGTACCTAGCGGGACATTTGACCCCGTTGGGATAAATCTTCTGACGCCAGCACTTGGAATGCTATAGGTGTAACTGCCATAATCGATTGGTTTGCTTGTGGTTCAATAAACAGTTTTCAATCCAATCAATCGTTAACATTTTGCTACATTATACTACATGACAGGCAGTCTGCCGGTCCTTTATCAAGGAAGTTATCCATGCAAGATAATTTAAACATTTTTATGCAAATCTAAGCCAATTAATATAATTTAATTTAGACTTATCTATCGGACACTGTCTCTGTCTGTCTGGCTCTCTGTCTCTCTGTCTCTCTCTCTCTCTGCCTCACTTCCTCTGCACACATCACCACCTCATTCTCTATGTCTCCATATCTCTGTTTCTCTTTCATTCTCTGTCTCTGTCTGTCTGTCTCTCTTATCTCACCGGACGTCTCTATCAACCTGTCTCTCTTTCTGTGTGTGTGTGTCTCTGCTCACCCTCTGTCTGTCTGTCTGTGTCATTGTTTCTACCGTTCTTTGTATACCTCAGAGTCTCTGTCTGTTTGTCTCTCTGTGTCTCTGTCTGTCTGTCTCTCTCTCTGACAGCTTTAATTACTGATGACTTCCCAAACGAGAAATGCTTTGGCATGGATTCCAGGATCACATTCCTAATTTTCAGCCTGAGTTTAACAGCCTGAGTTGTGTGATTCTTGTGGTTAGCAAGCGGGAACATCAGCCCATAGGCTGGGGTTTCAAACCCTTACCAGAGCGGAAAGGTATATCTCAACGTGTGTTCTACAAGTGCCGCCTTGAGAAAAAGCTATGAGTGCACTGACCGTTAGGTGCATGCAGGAAGGTCAGGATGAGATGGAGAGATCATCATCATCATCATCATCATCATCATCATCATCATCATCATCATCATCATCATCATCATCATCATCATCATCATCACCATTGTAATCTAATCTAATCCGACTTCTATAGCGCCCTTTATACATTGAATCATCAATTGATGGATGCTTCGAGTGAAGTCGTAGTCAAAGTCATTTAAGTCATATTCCATCACCACCATTGCTAGCGTGTTCACTCCCCCATCCACTACAAGCATCACCACCAACACCACAACTACCACCAACACCATCACAACCCAAACCTCTATCACCACAACCACCTCCACCACCACAACCATCACTAACACCATCACAAAACTACCACAACCACCACCTCTATCACCACAACCACCTCCACCACCACAACCATCACCAACACCATCACAAAACTACCACAACCACCACCTCTATCACCACAACCACATCCACCACCCAAACCACCACCACAACCACCACCATAACCATCACCTCCAGCACCCTAACCACCATCAACACCACCACAACCACCACCAACACCCCAACAACAACCTCCACCAGGACCACACCTAAACTACCACCAACATCACCACCTCTATCACCACAACCACCATCACTGTCTCCAGCTCATTAATAGATAACTCTTTCATTCCGCAAAAGATTGCTTTTCTAGCAATAACAAAACCACTGATCACTTTTTAAGACCGCTATGTTCCAGCATATAAAAATTTCCCGTTGCCAAACAGTTACTGCTCGAGCTAATAATGTAAACAATCCATGTTCCAGCTGAAAACCAAATACTGATCTGCGAAATAGACCACCTAGGCTAAAGTAGGTAGGTAAGCAAAATGGATAACCTACAAGTACGTATACTGGCACAGGTAAGTAGTTTGGCACAGGTAAGTAGTATGGCACAGGTAAGTAGTATGGTACAGGTAAGTAGAATGGCACAGGTAAGTAGAATGGCACAGGCAAGAAGGTTGTCTTCAGGTAACAGGTAAGTAGATTGTTTTCAACACACAGGTAAGTAGATTGGATTCAACACACAGGTAAGTAGATTGGATTCAACACACAGGTAAATAGATTGGATACAACCAACTAAGAAATAGAATGCCTTCAGGCAACAGGTAAGTAGATTGGATTCAATGAACAGGTAAGTGGACTGGTTGACTTACTAGAAGTCCATCGATGTGAACCTCTGAATTCTGGTTCAGCATCCTGGACTCCAGCATCCCCAGCCGACGTCGTAAATCCTCATCTTCCATCCTACACCCGTTCTGTCCACGATTACCTACATTACACCAACAAAACACAAAATATGTTATTCACGTCATACTAATGTCATCTTTGCATTACTCTATATCATCTTAACATCATCTTTGCATTACTCCAAATCATCTTAACATCATCTCTGCATTACTCCAAATCATCTAAACATACCTGATTGGTTAAAGTGCATGTCTTGTAAAGTTGTAATGCGGAAGGTTCGGGTCTGAGACTCCTCTGAGGCAGCTACAGACTCAGGCCCTTAGCCAGCCACCCGTCCAGCCATCATTTTTGACAGCCATAAAGTGTGCATGGACGGCTAAATGTGGTATAATGTATAATCCATTCCCCTTCATCTGTGTAACGATGTTCCTTTTCCCACACAAGACTTTTTCCACACAAGATACACTTCTCTAGCAGCTATTTATGACCTAGGATAGGTGTAATTAAGTGCCCATTAGATGAGGTTGTTTCATGGTAATTGGTAACTGATTTGACTATAAAAATACCTTGACCATAGGAATAGGGGCTTGGATTGATAACAAGTAACGGGACATGTGATCAATATCTGTTCCCTAGGCTATAATAATTAAATAAGGGAATGAAGTTAACAGATTGTTGTTTGTCTCATTGTATGTGAAACAAAATTGTTACAATTGTGATCAAAACCCAAAAGTCATTCAGTGTAGGTGCATTGCAGACTTTTGCAGTTGGACTCGTACGGTCGCGGCATCGGGCGGTCGTGAATTCATACGGTCGTGGCATTGGGCGGTCACGACTTTGAATGCCTTTGGACGCCCTACTCTTTATTTCTGGCTAAGGGCCTGGCTACAGTGTAGGTGGAATGTTGAGCAAGTCCTTGACACACATAATGCAAAGCACCATCTATTGATGTTTGGTCATTAGAAGTTATGCTTAACAAATGATGAAACAATACCTTGTAATTCCAAGTTGTCATTAGAAATAAGCGTTTTACATTTACACTTGCAGTGCTTCCACCATTGACAGTGAGGGTTTGATCTCCTGCACTCAGTAGACACTGGCACAATCGAAGTTACTAATTAATAATAATATTAATAATTAATAATAACAATGGACCATCTACCTGGAAGTCTTCCACTGGACCTGTAACTAGTACATACATATCTGCAAGTCTAAGAGATATTTTGAAGACACCGAGGTCAAGGTGTAACCCTGATTTCAAAGCCCTCTAGCAATAATTAAAGCAGGTACACTTCAATTTAGGAAACACGACAGAAAACACAAAGGTACTAAAAATACTAATAGTTAGCAACTTCTATAGTGCCGGTGTGTAATGCACACAGGCATCGATCACAAGCACAGTAAAACCATACTGAAGTTAATACCAGAGACAGTCCAGTCCCTGGGACAGCCTACGACAGATAAGCCAGTCGAAAAAGATAAGCCCCTGTGATCGAGTTGACATAAGAAACTAAGCAGAATGAACGGATGCAAAAACGTACAGGTTTAAGCACCACATTTCTGCCTCTATTACTAATTCCCGGAAGGAATAGACCACCATCCACGCTTTTAACCACACCCATACTCTATCGCCTGCTGCGAATTAGTAACGAAAACTGGCCAAGGTGATTGTATTACACAATGATAATTGCCTGTTGTGTTGCATACTAGTTATTTAACACTGCACACACCCTGAGTAATGTGTATTGCAAACAATGCCTTTATCAGGCTCAAAAACGGTGCTATTATCCCCGGTGTATACATACAAGCATACATAAAAACATGCATGTTACACAGTAAAACATGCACACACTTTAAATATATGCGTATACAAAGATATGAATATATCGTTTATCTAACGGATTTGAATAAGCAGACAGCATATTTTGTACTGATTATTGATGTTTTTGGAAAATCTGATATCTTCTAAGCTCCCTTTGAAAGCAAACTCGTCATATAATAAATTATAAGGTAACATCATCGTGGGTGGTAGTCACTGAATTGTAATGGTTTGTTTCAGCATAAGCAAAGAGGTCCACTGTCCTAGAAAATCCAGACGCACTACATTCATATTAAATTTTAGACAGTACTTCTTCAAAAAATTAAGATGTTCTATACCACTTCCCACAGGAAAGAAGCAACCGTCTTCATCAAGCCAGACTAACATTATCTTAATTCATGAGTTACTTGAAAACTTTACCTAACTTCCAGTATCATGAAAGTTCGTGGTCAACTCAACAAACTCAGAAAACGATGAGATCTTGAGAAAAAACAGCTTTCGATAATCCAGTCACAGAAGAAGAAAAAATCCTCTATTCGACGTATATATCCAAACTTCCAAAAATTCCCTAATTAATCGCAGCGATGATATAGCGCCAGTTTTTAAAGTTTAATTGACAACGGCCCACTACTATAAAAACAAAGATGTCCTCTCAAGAACGCGTGGAACGTAAAATTTAACTCAGCCTATAAACTCGACTCTTAGCAATAGATCCAGAAAAGTGTCGTTTTGCGAGATATTCACAAGTCCAGTTTTAATTCGGAATCTTTGTAAAACTGGTTTGTATAATTTATTCTGCAAAGTTATGCCAATTTAGTTTCACGGGGCATCTTTCGCAGGTTTTGTAACATCCGCAAACTTACATTGTATCGTTTTTGGGCAGCTTCCGAATAAAGAAAAATTGTTACTTTACTTTACGTTGGTCAATAAAATGGACAAAAGGTTCCAGAGGAGTTCCAGTCGATAGGAACTCTGAAGCGAGGGTATTAAATTGGTGTGTTTAGGAAACTCGCCTTTTTCAGTGGATCGTTCTCCACTAAGTGCGAATATTGGCAGGTTTGCAACTTCCATGAGTTTGCAACTTCCATGACAAGTTACGGTATTTTAAATTATTATTATATCTACGATGTAAACAGATTTTAGCCAATTCTATTCTTAACTCTTATTTTAACTTAGCTTATTATCTTTATTCATTATGTCCTATTCCTAAGAAGGAAGAGGGCAGTGTAGAACTGAAGAGCCTTCCGTTTACTGAAGAAGTTTCGTTAAAATAGCGAACTAAAACGATGTCCATAAACCAGTCCCAGGCTAAACGGGGCAGCTGTTGCAAGATATGTTACGGCGAATAACTGAATCTTTGCCTAACATTGAATTATCTCTCCTAATTCTGCAATTGTATGGTTTAGACATGCATTTTGTTAACGTGTACACACACGCTAAACAATACTGTCAGTAAGAGAGTTAAAACAACAGACTTCAAATACAGGCCATTCATTCACATTTACTGCCTGACCCCTTTGGATCTTGACCTGGGACCGATTGACCCCCCTCCTATTTTTTTTAGACTAAGGGCCTGTGGAGTGTGAATAAGCTGGTTTCCGCGAATTCACTTTTTGGACGTTGTAAGCATAGGCGTAATTTGTGGGGGTACGAGGGGTACCCGTACCCCCCCCCACACACACTTTTTGAACAGGGGGTACCGTACCCCCCACTTTTTGAACAATGCCAAGCAATATTTCAATGCCAAGCAATATTTTATTATTGTGCCTTCCCAGATATTGCAGTCTCCGCCTTGCTTTTTAGACCAAAGTTACGCCCTTGGTTGTCAAAATCTCGTATTACGATTATTTATGTTTATTGTATAGGCCTAGTGCATAATGAATAATCTACCAGCTTAACTGATATTAATTTATTTCATCCTGAAAAGGTCGTTCTCAAGAAGTAGCTAGCCCATGCACGTACAACTTAGTAAACGCACACTCGTCATCATCATCGTCGTCGTTGTCGTACGTCGTCATCGTCGTCGTCGTCATCATGGTAGTCCTCGTCCTCGTCTTTAACCTCATAACCACCACTAGTACAGTAATTTACCAACCCTTATCGGCTCTGAAGAAGCCAATGGATACGTTCTCTTTTGCAATAATTGCGACTAATGAGACCGTGACGAATCACAAAAATTGTAAAGTAGATGCAAATTTCCGAAATTACTCAACGCCACAGAAAGTCATGTCAGAGGGCATAATCAAGTCCATGCGAGCCAAGTTTAACGTTTGTTGAGCATTGGCATTGGCCATCATTAGATCGAGAGCGCCTTTGATGAGTTTCTGTTTAAAGAGGCGCAATATAAATCTGTCATTACATTACAATTACATTGGCTCAGAGCCTTCTATTACAGAGAGTTCGGTATTCCGTTATTAAGAAAATCTCGCGCTGTGATTGGTTGAAATTTATGGACGACATTTTAGTTCCAGAAGTTGCGAGAAACCTGCGAGAGGACTTGGTTTTGTTTACTTACGGTAAATAAAATTTCTCATAAATTCATAAAAATTAGCTTTATTTCTGAGATGATAAGTATGCAGGCGCAAAATGAGCAACTGATGTTACTTAGTAGTTTTAACAAGTATCGAAGCATGGGGTGTACACGAACCCCGAAAACTGATTCAAAATTGGTGAAAATGCAAAATGGACCCAACTCCCGAAATCAAGTCTGTTAGTCTAGTGTAATTGGTCTTTACAAGGCTTCGACGCAATTCGGGGATCATGTACAATCGGGGTGCACGAATTTTTAAATCCAGCTTCCACTCGGAGATATAGCTTTTTTATTCGCACAAATACATAGGCTGCACTGACCCTAACCCTAAGCCCTAACCGTCCATCACGATACTTACCCTGACCCTAACCGACCCTCACGATGCAAAGACACCCACCCAGATAGTACATAGGCACCCCGATTGTACATGTTCGCCGCAATTCGTTAGGCGGATGTATTAATGGATGGATGGGTGGATGGATGGAATGTCATAAAATGAGGCATGAACATTTGGTAACCTATCATGGTAATCACGCAGATTGTGTGTCTGTGTATATAAACAATATGGTAGCCACTGACTTCGCTCCAATAGAGCACTGCTCTCATAATGCAATTCGCTACACGAGTGAGTAATGAACACGAACTTTCATTGACATCTTAAGAAACAGAACTAAATAAAGTAGCAAGTGTCTGAAATGGCAACAGAATGCATATAAATGCCATAAAAATTCCCACTGACAGAACACAGCGAGATACAGTTCACTTGGGTACTGATTATATAACTAAGAACCTTTTTTTAGTTATACATTGATGTATTTATGTTTCATGCTTAAATTACAAACTTATATTTTTGTGTGTGTGAACTGCACACGTTAACGTTGAAATTAATTTGTGATGCTGAAATTATACACTCTAATGGGCGAATAATTTTGGATGCTAAAATGATACCCATTCCGCTGCCAAATCTGTACACATTTCTTTATGTTGTTTTGTAGATAAGTGAAAACAATGGTTGGTTGTAGTGTTCCGAATTGCCACAACAGATCTGCATCACAAGAAGAATGTGCGTAAATTGTTGTCAACTGAAATTCAGCGAGCTTGTTTGGATGTTCACCTGCCGTTGTGTCATAATGTGAAGCATGTGATACTTGAACGATTTGTCACACTTCGCTTGCGTATCTGGGCATTGCTGAAAGATAATGCAAAGAGAGACGGAAATGGTGAACTTGGTAGTAAAAGTATGGCAATGCGAATGGCTGTACTCAAATTCAAATAGATCAACAGATAACACATTTTATACATGTTAAGTTGTGTAATTTGCTGAAATGTAATCTTACTTAAGTACAGTTTTGAAGTACTTATACTTGAGACCAAAGTACTTGAATTTGAGACTCGACAAAAGTTCTTTAGAATACAAACATAGAGCAAATGAACAACCTCAAACCAATTAAATCTTTCACATGTACTCGTATAGGTTATCAGTTCGTCGGTAACTGATGGTTTTGAGATTTTCGCATTGATAATATTTTCATGGAATCTTTTACATGTACTCGTATAGGTTATCAGTTAGTTTGTAACTGATGGTTTTGAGATTTTCGCAGTTGGCATTGCTAATATTTCTCAACGGCAATTGTAAATGAGTGCATGTGCCTTAAGACATGATCAGTGAAAATATATGATTGATTTAGTCTTAATATATGATTGATTTATGATTGATGCTGTCTTCATGTTCTAGTGGTAGCTTTATGCACTTGCATTATAGCATAAGTAATTGATGTGTTGTCAGAGTGGTCAAATATTTGTGACTGTTATCTTCAGTTATTTATAATTTTTCAAGTTGCTTCTGAAAGTAAACAGAAATACATGTAATCGAAATAAATGCTATTGATTCCTTTATTATTGTTTCCCCACCAGGGTGCCATGAACTTGCTGTGTGGATGCTGTGAATGGATGGTAGAATGGCAACCTAAATAGTTTAAACTTAGTTGTATTGCTGCCTTTGATATGCCCAGATCTGCCTGAAAGCGATTAATCAGTAGCTGTTATACTTCTTCTTATTACTTACCGTACTTACTATTTACTTACTCCTAAATAGTTTAAACTTAGTTGTATTGCTGCCTTTGACATGCCCAGATCTGCCTGAAAGCGATTAATCAGTAGCTGTTATACTTCTTCTTATTACTTACCGTACTTACTATTTACTTACTCCAGTTCTCATAACCAAGCATTATGTAGCGTAAAAACATTGCTCGAACTTAAAATAAAGTATTAACTGGAAGAGACTTAATGCAAAAGGTTGTGGGAACCTCTGCTTTAATTTTAGGATGGGCTACTGAAAAACCGAAAAACAAATATAATTTCACTGTTCTAATCAACGAAACTAGGCCTACTGGTCTAAACGCCGAGGAATGAAGGTAATTAACAAACCATGGGACGTTTGAGATCAAACAATCATAATCGTAATCTCCAAATTTCTAAAGCTTATCATAGGGGTTGTCCAGAGATCGATGTCCAGTCAGGGGCGCCAGCAGGCTTAAAAAATTGGACGCACACCCTCCCGCGCCCTCCCATCCTACCCGTCCTCTGTCCGCCGCTCGTAGTCATACACTGAAAATGACTCAGAGTGACTCGTTAGAAAACATTCAGTTTAGATAACATAATTATAGTGTTTTAATATACCGTATTGTCGTTTACCAAAAATATCGATGCGATGCCTATTTCTTGTGTGGATTTGATCTGGTGAGTGGACGCACGTGCGTCACGCAGTGGGCCCTCTGTGTCCAGTGAAGGTCCGAGTCCTGTTACCCGAGAGACCAGCGAGAGGAGGTAGAGCAGCTGTTGTGGCGGTTTCGTTTATGAGAAAGCTTGGAAGTAATTGTCCACTGAAATAAGTTTACGTCCGCCTACACACGTGTCAGCTTAAATGTCCTTTATTCGGGATAGGCTTAATTATTGTTTAGTCCACAATACAGTCCATATTATAATATTGGCGATAGCACAGATAAAAACAAAAGTGAAAAGTCTGGTACGTGAATTGGGCAAACGCACATGGTTGCTAGGAACTCAATCCCACCAATGGAACAAAGATGGCGTCCATGTCAGCCGACCAATGAGAATGCAGGAAACCGTTTACCATGGGCTCAATAGCAGTATGCCGAACTCTCTATAATAGAAGGCTCAAGGCTCTGCAACTGAGCCTCCTTAATTTGAATATGAGTCAAGTCCATGTCAGAATTTCGCTCCCGCTGAGTGCTGAGCGATAAAATAGTTTTTGGCGACCTTTCAAAATGGCCAAGCATTTATTTTTCGTCTTAGTATTATGTATAACATGCTTGACTTTGGTTAGTTTGCATGAGTTGGACGAGGAGAAGCCGGGTGGATCGTATGTCTACAAAAATACCAGACCCAGCCAGATGGGAAACATTCCGCAATGGGACCCCAATGGATACGTTCTCTTCTGCTTATGCATGGGTATACTTAATTTATTATTAATTGCACGGGCACAATTAATTAAGTTTAATCTCTGGATAAACGTCTGTTACATACTCTTTACCGTTGTAATTAAGTCAGGAAGTAATCTTTACTTTTCATCTGACAATTGCAAATACACAACATAGTAGCCGACAGCCTTGCACTTGTATAATTTTCCCAACAGTGCAATTAATAAAATATATATAGCGCCACAGTCTTGATCATCTTAATGGCTTTCAATTTTTTAGTTGTGGTGTTGTCAGAGAATGTCTCGTCTTGGTATTGAATTGCAATTTGTGTGTGTATACAGGTTCTTCAACATGAATTGTAATGCTGACTGATTTCATGAATGTAAACTGTTTTTAGGAAGAAGTGGAAACCAGATCGAGCATCTTTTGGGAGGAATGGCATTTGCCAAGGCCATCAACAGAACCCTGATCCTGCCACCATTCCGCACATATGTATGTAACTGATTATTATACATGTATATAAATAAGTGAAGTTGTTCAGTCGGTCACTAAGCTAGTCAGTCATTCAGTCAGTCAGCCAGTTAATTGGTCAGTCAATCAGTCAGTCAGACATTCAGTCAGTCAAATCCAAATGATTTAAAAGGTCAGTGATTAATGATTAATGATTAAAAAGGTCAATGATTAAAAAGGTCTGGTGAATAAATTTATTCAGTCAGGTTAGTGGTCAGTCTCCTATAAACAATCAATCAATACACTAATCAGTCGCCTGATCAATCAACCATTCGCTCAGTCCATTGCTCATTGAATTAACGAGCAAATGAATGATTCAATCAACGTGCAAAGCTCCCTCAGCTTTTTCGAGCGCTGTAGCACTCACTGTACCAGTCCATAGCAAGATTGTCTGAGACATTGAAACACAACTTCTTAAATGTTTTTTTATTGTTCAGAGGAACGTCCGGTTCACGGAATGGTTTAAATTTGAACCAATGGCTGAATTCCATCGAGTGGTGCTGGCAGAAGACTTCCTGGAGTACCTGGCACCGACCCATTGGCCACCGGGGAAGAGACTCGGATTCTGCTGGAAACCTCCGATGTCACCGGAAAAGGACTGCAAAATGAAAGAAGGTTCACAGAACACTACAATATTTCTTTATTTGTTATTAATCTCTGGATTATGTAAATATTACCCTAAGTATACCCTTGTATTCAAGCAAGCAAGTAGTCTTATTATATATTGAATATACTTGAAGGAGATAGACCTTGAGCTGTGATTACGATGTCTCCTGACTGCTAAACACTGCACTTTAATTGTTCGATTACAACTGCAATGAAAGTCGAGAGATTATTCGTTGACTTGTAGGAAATCCTTTTGCCTCGTTTTGGAATGGCCTTGGAGTCGATTTCGATGGGAGCATCGTCTATGAGTTGTCGTATTATGAGTCGGATATGGTCAAGTGGCCGAAAGTGTAAGTCTCGCCAGCCTTTCCTCGTTCTCTGCCTTTGTTTTGATTTGCTGGTAGCTTGCCTGACTGTTGGAAGAAGGTGTTCAAACTTCTGACAGAACAAAAGCATTTTAAGATTTCTGTTTTGCTGGCGCCCTCTGGCAAATTCAACTTAACGAGTACACTGACCATAAACCATCAGTGTGACGTTCAGGAGAGGACTTGCCACCCACACTCGTATGCCGAGGCTAAGAAAACGAAGTCGCCAACGCTCGTGCACATAACTCACTTGCGGGTTAAGCTTAAAGGACTGCTCTCCTTGTTAGTTTAACTATGAAAAAGACGTTAATTTTGTGAACTAATTTATTTTTAATCACGATCTACTAATTGAACTGTTGTCTTTGTTAGCCAACTCAGCTCTAACGAGTACACTGTCAGTGGGAAGATGAGATGGCGAGGGAGAGGACTGGCCACCCACTGTCATAAGCTGAGGCTAATAAAAATGAAGTCGCTAGCACTTCATATCGACGGCTGCATCAGTTCTAGCTTAAGAGGCTACTGTTCTTCTTTGTTAGGTACCCTGCT
This sequence comes from Allolobophora icterica, assembly GCA_963556255.1. Classification (NCBI taxonomy): domain Eukaryota; kingdom Metazoa; phylum Annelida; class Clitellata; order Crassiclitellata; family Lumbricidae; genus Allolobophora; species Allolobophora icterica. The sequence goes on along the minus strand of OY744606.1, from coordinate 997,979 downwards.
AGCGAGTACCCTGTACTAGCCATGCGTGGTGCTCCAGCGCCCTACCCCATGGCTCGCTCCAACCGGCACCTTCAGCGTTACCTACAGTTCTCCGACAGAGTGACAGAGGAAACGCAGAAGTATATCGACAGCCACTTTCCCAATGAACGATACGTTGGCATTCACTTGCGAAATGGTCCGGATTGGGTGCGTTTTAAATTTTTCAATTTGTTTTAAGTTGCAATTGTTTGTGTTGATTGTTCATAGTAGACTGACTTTTGGATTTTACTGACCGACTGACCGAATGTTTAAAGTTGGACCATACTGACCCAAACCACCCCATCTTTGCCTTATTGTTATGTTATTTTTATTCTTATTAATTTTGTTAGTATTATTATTGTTATTGTTAATGTTACTAGTATTGTTGTTAGTGTAGTTGTTATGAAATTTGCTCTTGCATATTGAATACTTCTGTTAGATATCTTCAAAACATTGACATTATTATTATTATTTATTATTTTTATTATTATTTTACCAAAGGATAAATTCCAGAGAGCTTGTAAAAAATCTTCACTGGAATGAGTTGTTTCTCGTTAACACAATCATCCACCATGTATAGAGGTGTAGTACGTGCAGACACTTCTAAACCAGTCTGGCCAACTTATAATGTGTAGCTAGTGTCGTCAGCATAAACAGTGGTGTATTTTCCGCCAGGTCAATGCATGTACGCATGCTGTGGGCGAGAAAAGCTACATGGCGTCGAACCAGTGCCTGGAGGACACGTCAGACACCGTCACGAAAGAACTGTGTGACCCACCGACGTCAGAAGTCCTGCGGTAACTTCCGTTAAACCTATAGAATCAACTGCTGTGAAAAACATTACTCCCAACATACACGCACAAATACATAGACTCATGCATACACACATGCATAATCACATACGCATACATACAGTCACATGTACATACGCAAATAAACACATACATACATGTACACATACACACCCACGTACACACACATACATACACGTACATAAACACAGATACGCGTACATACACATGTACATACACACACGTACATACACACACTTACACACACGCCCACATAGCTACACACATACATGCATACACGTACACACAAACATGCATACATACATATGCATACACTCATACATACACACATTGTACATATTCAGAAATTTACTTGTACTGGTCACCGACATTTGGATTTTTTAATTGTAATTCTAATTAGAAATTTATATAGCTCCATTAAAGAGAAACCAAACTGAAATGCTAAATGCTGTCTGGAGACTTCATCTAATGGTCCAGATGTGGAAATTTATCTGTACTAATCCAGATTTGGTTTTGCGTTCCATTATACAGAAAAATATTTCTAATACCTCGTACTTGGAAATTTTAGTTGGAAATATGTTAGGCTGGAACTTTATTCTAATCATAGCTCTAGGTTTTGAAGTTTATTTGTAAAGTTTTGCTTTCAGCTTGACAAAGAATATCGTCCTGGCAACGCGGGCTAAAGTTGTTTTTGTGGCTACGGACAAAAACCCTTTGATCGAGGAAATCCAAGAACATCTTAGCTACAAGAACGTGAGTATCGTAATCGTAATCTCCTAATTTGTAAAGTGTGCATTTGATCACCATTTGACTTATGCTTCAGCCTTTGAGAACGTCTTGAAAGGCGTTATTATTTTCATTGTTACGCATTTATTAAGCACCACCATCTAATGACCATACATCAATCGATAGTGCTGAGCAGTTGTGAGTGAAAGCCTTGCCCAGGGTCCCTAAATAGTAACAGTCTTAGCAGATGCTCGCACCTGTACTCTTCGCGTTATGGTGAGCGCTCTAACTAATGTTCTACTGTGTTTCACATCCTGTTCGGTATCAGGATGTTATGAACATTCTGATATAGAACAGTGGAAATGTACAAGGGTTTCTATAGCAACCATATGGCCTCAACCCTGCTCAATTTTCAGGGAATTTTGCAGGCGAGGTTCTACACAGCTGCTCATCTGAATGGGCGCCATGCCATTTAAGGTCCTGTGCACTGGACCATAAATGGGTGCCATGCCATTTAAGGTCCTGTGTACATGCTCCTGAGGTGCAGTGGGAAACTTGCAAGAAAATCCAGTAATTATTAGCATAAGTAAATTTTAAAACGAATTCTAATAAGTTTTATTTATTATGAATTTTAAGGTGGCTTTGGTTTCATTATTAAAATAAATTTTAATTATTCGATTTAATTTTATTATATTACAATACACGTTTTTAAAGATGGATTTCAAAACGAAGGTCTTCGATTTTAGGTGACCGTCTTTCACGCCGATCCGTGGCTGCCATTGATCGATTGGGCGATTCTGGCAAAGTCTGATCATTTCATTGGAAATTGTGTTTCATCTTTCACGTCGTTCGTCAAGCGAGCACGAGACGTTGAAGGCAAACCAACCTCTTTCTGGGGCAGGAACTGAGGATGATCGAGTTAGATCATAAGATGATCAATTTAAAGATCCACTAGATCATTGGATAATCCATTGGATCACTGGATGATCCACTAGATCATTGGATGATCTATTGGATGTAGGATGATTTATTGGATCAGTGGATGATCCATAGGTTCAGTGGATGATCCATTTTATCATACAATGATCCACTGGATCATTGTATGACCCTCTGGATCATACACTAGATCATAGGATGATTTGCTCACTTTTCTATATCAGTTGAATCAATTGGCCATACATTCCAAGCAGAGTAAGGACAATTAAGAGGACAATTATAAGGATAGTGCTAAGCCTTAAGGCTGATGATGACCTCATGGAGTATTGAGTTCAGTTCGTGGGCCTTTGATAGCGAGCACATATTCTCACCATCCCACTTATGATTATTATACATTGATGCACTACGGACTACTTCATTCATCTAGCGACTGATAACGGCCCTGTCTATGTATACATGTGTATTTATGTTAAAATGAACACATAAATTAGTAACTTCTATAGCACCAGTGTTTTGTGTACAATAATGTATGTATACACATAGAAGCACGTTTGTGTCTAGCATCCTAAATACTGACCTGAAGGGTTCAAGCTGAACTTAGAATACTGACTGATAGTTTTCATGTGATTACTGGTATACTGGTTTTGAAAACTCTTAGATGTATACTCAACCAACTTTATAAAAAAAACTCGACAAAGAATTGTGTAAGCAAATATTTATCATGAAAGTGCAATAATACTGTTGCAAGTATAATAGTCAGTTCGTAGTGAACCTCCCTGTAAATTTGTTTATTACAAAATTCGAAGTTCGCAAAATACCTCATGTATACCAAAAATAATTTCATGATAAAACCATGACCATGTTAGATGTACTGGTATACATACTGTAAATCCAAAGGTTTATGAATAAATTTTGTGTCTGTGTAACAAAGTTAAAAAATTATTGTTAAAATTGCATGCTGTTTGAACTTTATGGTAAGTAATCGTAAATGTATAAGAAGACAATTGAATAGCAAAACATGTCATGAAAATTCTCTGATTAATTAGTGTTGTTATACAACTCGTAACACTTTGGGACGTAGCATTAGGAGGCCGTCTAATAACGAGATTATATTCTGAAACTTAATTAAATTCTATTCTAAACTGCTGATAATTTAGGCTCCAAGTGCTGAATTATTTTCTGTCAGAATTTGAATTATAATGACGTGTTAAATGGAGATTTCAGGGTATATGACACACAAGCATTTTAACAGTTACACGCCTTTTCAGACTATACCTGGACATTTAAAAAATTACATCTTTTTGACAAAATAAATCGGAGATACAAGCACACCATATGGATATGGAAGAAAAAACAAGAAAAGCAAGCTTTCAAAGACTGCAGGTGCTTTTGAAATACGACATTACTACGAATGGCACGGCGCAGAAGAATTTAGGAAACCGTGAACAGACATTCAGTTTTACTTGCGATAAGACAGCAGATTAGAAACTGGAACAGTTCCTTGATAACGAATTGTGTATCACGTTGGGTAACTTCACAGGTTGCAGACCTTAACCTTGCTATGTCTTGCTTTGCCTATGCATACGTCTTCCATAGATTACCGTAAGTGAATGCATGTAGACTGTAGGTAAATGCAAAGGATTTCTCAGGATATGTCAAAGCTTGCTTGAAAACTTGGGTAGAAAGAAGCAATATACATGTACATGTAAAGGTCACACAACCAAAGTCTGAGTCAGGGTCACACATCCAGGGTCAGAGCACGTCAAGGTCAAGTATAAAGGCCAGAGAAAGTCAAGGTCAGAGTTTGGTGAATGCCATTGAACAAAGGTTGAGTTCATATGCAAATGTTTGTTTTAGAAGCACCAAAGTTTAACATCAAATTCAAAAACCGGATATATACAAAGAAACATACCCCAACTCAAAAGGTTTTCTACCACCTTTCCTTGCTCTTGAAAGCCCCAATGTTGTACTGTAATATGCCTTGTTTCTTGTGTATGTGAAAGTGGCACTTGTATGACTAACACTGCACTGTTGCAGCAAATAAACATTTAAATTCACTTAAAAAAGAAAGATGCAGTATTATTGGTGTTCATGAATACCTGTAAACAAACTATCCACTTTGACTCCAGCCCCACAGGTAATGTTCCCCATTTTCACCATTCTACCCTTTACTGTCATCCATCCATCTGTTCTCCGACTTTGCTTCTGAAAACCTCGTAGACAAAAGGTCTCAGTATAACTGAAAACACTGTACTTAGTGTATTTTCAAATCAACTGGCACGATGCAGAAATCATTCACATTCACGAAATTTATGAACAACAGCGAATACGTTTCAATGTTTAAAGGCACCTATATGGAAAGAAGTCTTTTCAAGGCAGGCCTACGTTAGATACAACAGTTCCTGCACTTTCTAAGGCTAAATACTAAAAACCATCTATATGAGCTTGACTGGAAAGCAGTGTTCAAGCAAGTCCTACACAAACTACTACTTTTTAACGTTTAAAGGCACCTCAATGAAAATAAAGGCATTATGGTGATTACCAAAACTGCAGTTTCCGTGATATCCATCTCACCGAAGCATGCCTCGGCTATCAGCAGTCATGTCTTGCAAAAGGAATGTATTGCACGCACTTATAACAAAGCTACTTCATCAGGCTCGATTGAAATATCGCTCCAGTTACAAAATACTTGCGACTGTTGCTTAATTACTCCCGTCCGGCTAGTCAGCGAATCCCAATTATGCAGGAATTTTCCATAACATGTGCTTCGTCAAACTAATAATTCTAACAAGTACTTTAACAACACTTAGTTCTTTTTTCGTGACTATCATTTTATTCAGCAGTTGTTAACAAGAAACAGAGATCTGTAACAGAAATATTCAATGCTACAACCAACCAAATGCCACATTGTAGCAGAGTCAACAAAAATAGCATTTGCCAAAGTAGCATCAAACATCAGTAATTGTTGATGCTACTTTACAAATAGCTTATGTAGCATACCAGTAAGCAGGAATCAACAGAAGCAAGTAGCACGCAAAATCAGTAATAGAACTCCTAAAGTAGGGGCATGCACAACAGTCCAGTTCTTGCCATGCTCGACCACCAATGAACTGAGGTCACGGTTCGAATTTGTGCCCAAACAGAAGCATTTCAAGATTTCTACTCCACTTGCAGCCCAGCTCTGACCGAGTACATTTGCCAAACACTGCCAGTGGAAGACCAAGCATTGAGGACTCACCATCCACCCTCATATGCTGAGTCCAAGAAAATAAAGTCACTGCTACATCAAACATATTCCTGCTTCTTGGTGTAAGTTGCTCATATTTTAAAGAAATGACAAGAAATTAGTTTATATTTCTCCTGATGCTGTTCGTGCATCTGTAGAAATAACAGCAGAGAAACATTAACTGCATTAACAACTGCTAAGGAATTACAGGTAGCATCAGCAAGACATCACACAAAACTAGCATAAGCTAGTGGATGTAGCATGCAAAGAAAAACAGCCCCTTGCAAAGACGACATCCACAAAAAGCTGTAAACCCACACAACGTGGAGCCCCTGTCTTCCATTTCCAGAGTCCCTTCTGAAAGTGGAAGATTCCAAGAAAAACCTCCAGAATCAGGACTGCCATCATTTGGAAGAGTCCGCGTGGAAGGGTCTTCCGTTGCATACTGTTGGATTCAACTTTGTAGGCAGTACTTTGGAAAGGTTCTTCACAGATGTCATAATAACTGTCTTCACAGATACATACATACATGCTTACATATACATGTGCACAAATACAAACATGCACAGACATACATACATTGATGATTACACACGCATACATTCATGAATACATACACACATACATGGATACATACAAAATAATACCGGCGCATCCACACTGCAACTCATCAATCCATTTTGCAGACTTTTTACTAAATAAACAACCTATTTGTAGCAAAAATAGATACAAAGGCACAAGCCATCATCATTAGCAAATCACTATACAAACAGAAGCTAATTAATATCATTGCATTATTATCACTCATCTAGATAGTTGATTATATATGACTGCAAAATAATCCAACTTACGGAATCTCTGAGCAGGTGAAAACAAAAATAGCTCAGCTCTACACAGCATATTAAAAAATACAACTCTTGCATTGCTATGGAAACCAGAGGTGCAAGAAACCAGGCTTTTTACAAATGAGTAAAATCGGACTTATGTTTTAGTATATATTTACATTAAAACACAAATTTTGGGATAATTAATTAACATAATTAATAAGTCCCTCAAATTACATTTCTTTAGCTGTGGTTTGGCTGGGAGCGCCTCTGACTAGGTCTCTTGAAGAGGCGCTATATAAATTAATTAACATGCTAATTAACATTATGCCGATTTTGATGTTTGAGCTGAATTTACTGATTTAATATATATACACTGTGGCACTTAACACAGACTTCTCAAAATTAATCACTGCAGAAAGTTTCAAAGATTTACACACAAAAAACCCAAAACCGAATTTTTTTTATTCAAAACTCATTTCTTGCACCCCTGATGGGAACTCAGCATTTTGAATGCAGCGAAATCATAGCCAGTGGGAAAACGGCAAAAACTGGAAGAAGCAAGCATGCAATGTAGCAAAATATTCTTACACTTTATACACGTCACAGCCTGGGCAATGTACACTTTTTGGAGCCATATCAATTATTGTAATTTATTGTGTTGTAACAGGACTGCATTAAAATGAGTTGTGTTCCAAGATGGTAGATTTGACGGCCATTGCCCAGCACTTGTGTCATACCACACCAGGTCATAAAAACGTCCTTGGTCCTGCACATGTTCAGAGGCACATTGGACATTTACATGTTCAAAAGCACCTTGGACGTCACATGTTCAGAGGTAACTTGTACCTTCACATGTTCACAGGCACCTTGGTCCTGCACATGTTCCCAGGCAATTGGTCATTCACATGTTCAGAAGCATCATGGTCCTTCATGCTTTCAGAGGCAACTCAGACCTTCATATTCAGAGGCGCCTTGGTCCTTCACATGTTAAGAATCGTAACAATTATTAAAAATCGTAACAATTATTAAGAATTGTAACAATTGTTAATAATCGTAAAGACTGTTGATAACTGCTAATAAAACAGAATTCCTAAAGCATGGAATAGCAAACCTTTGAGTAATAAAACGCTTGGATCCACAGTCAAACCTCAAACAGACAGACATACGATCTACGTAGCGTAATTTATATATTGCCTTACAAGAGCCTCCAAACAGACGAGGCATAAATTAATGGTAAACTAATGGTACATTTATTATTAAAAATCCAACAACTGGTTACCCTTTTCCCTTAAGGGTTGCATGGCTCGAGTGTGGGTTGTCAGTTTCACAGACTCACTAAGTTTCGAAGCCTAGAGTCAGAGGTCAAAAGCAAGAGGTTACAGGTCAAGGGCAAGAGTTTCAAAGTCAAGAGGGTATAGGTCAAAGGTAAGAAGTTAAAGGTCAGAACAAGGTTATAGGAAGGTCAGAGTCAATAGGTACAGGTCAAAGACAAGAGGTTGTAGGAAGGTCAGAGTCAATAGGTTAAAGATCAAAGGCAAGAGTTATAGGAAGCTCAAAGGCAAGAGGCTATATGAAGGTCAAAGGCAAGAGATTATAGGAAGGTCAAGTCAAGTAAAAGGCCAAAGGCACGATGTTAAATGTTAGAGGTAAGAGGTCATAGGTCACAGGCAACTGCACTTTCAACCTTGACTTCAAACATTCTGGACTCTAAATATCAAACATAAAACCTAATTCTGTATGATGGCCATCCTACTCAAACCATTGCTTTTTGTGGCAAAAGAATCACAATCTAACATCTGGTGTGAATTTCTTACACTACACTCGATCGGTGACGAAAACACAAACACGCAAAAACATTCAGTACTACATCCAAACTAAGTCTGGCATAAACTGGCACAATGGTAGCGACTGCAATGTGTTGGCCACCTGAAGGTTCTAAGTTCAAATCCTGGTCTCAAACAAAGCTCAATTCCTTAATCCTTCATGATTAGCTTTGCTTTTAAAAAAAAGCTACAGTAAGCACATAATAACAGCAACTATTTTAACCAAACTTAAAACAATGCTCAAAATAACAAAGGAAAATGCAAAAATACATCTAAATAATGATACTGATTAGTAGTTTAAACACAATGTATATTGCTATCAACAATAATATGCCATTAACAACACTAACAATGACGATCATAGTACCAGCAGTGGAAACAGTAGCAGAAGTACCAATAGTAGTAGTACTACTAGCAGTGATAATAGCAGCATTGGTAGTAGTAGCAACTAGAAAATATATAGCTATCAGTAATCATAATACAATTATTTTTCTTATTACTATAATTACAATTAATTGTGGCAGTACTACTAAGCAATACGAGTACTAAAATAATATCATCATTATTCTTATTACAGAAGATTGTTACAATGGAAAACAAACAAGGCTTCAGCTGAGAGTGACCTGTCAACAGACCCCCACAACAGACCCCCCTTCAGCCTCAGACTAGTATCCAAAATCATCATGTACCCTGAAGACCCAACCACACTGAACAGCCAACTCAGTAAACCACTCATTTTGCTTTCAAGTACAGTTCAATACTCGAGCATACTTTGCTTCATCTCCGCAGAAACGTCGGTCGCTCCTCAACGCTCAACCTCACATGAAAGTGGTTGAAAAATAAAGATATTCGTAAAATAATTTGATTGCACGAAACAGCACTTAATAACAGAAAAATAATATTCAACAGAAAATAATATTAAACTTCGATAACAGAGACAGCCTTGTAGAGACATTTTTAACCAAAGACATCAAAGCACTCTGTCAGACAGACCATAAGCTGCTACAATTGGTATAGGCATCCAAGATTTCACTCTTTGGTTGATGATTTCTTAATGGTTTTGACAGCCAGCGACCACTGATACTACGGTCCTGTATTATCGACTGTACCACCGGAAGTGCCTCTGAGGAGTTTCTCGTCAACAGGAGCTATATAAATTCGATATTACGAGTACGGTTTAACTGATCTAATGACTTTGTTGCAATAAGAAAGGCGGAAATTGGAGGCTGTCGGTTTAGCAGAAGCACTGGGTTTTTAACCCCAGAGGCAGAAGTCAAAGGTGAGAGGTTAACGGTCAGAGGCGAGAGGTTAAAAGGTCAACGGCAGAGGTCAAAGGCTAAATGATAAAGGTCAAAGACAAGAATATCTTAATCTGCTGGGGAATCCTCGTCAAAATCTGACAGCCTAAACTCAATTCTAATTCCAATTGCAGCTTCTGATTGCAAACCTAGAAATATATGGGAATGTAACATCACGAAGTAAAGTAACACAGAATCTATATAGCACTACCTCGAGTTGTCCACTCCAAAATACTTATCATTCAACTGATCTAGACATGCAGCCACCTCTGGCAATCCTCACATCTACAAAATACTCCAAAAGGCAAGATTTCTCATGGTCAAACACCAAGCGCAAAGTAAACTTCAGGTAAATATAACTGACCACTCATCGCTACAAACTTTAATATTCCGACAACATCATCATCATCATGTGTCTGACGTCAGCCATTGGTGGTGATGGGTACGAATAAATGATCTCCATCATCCCCAACAACTACCATGCCGTTAGACAAAAATCCAAGACAAGGGCAATCAAAAGCCATTTAAACAAAAAACAGCGTCACCCCGGCGTTTGACAGATATTTTCCACAACGTGCAACATAAGACAACCAATTATTAACAACCACAGGCAGATCACACACACTGAACAACCGCTATAAGAAACTCATTTGTCCCGGGAACGCTTGACTCTCTGTGTATCACATATTAGGTGGAATTTTTGAGTAGTTGTTCTCGTTTAATGTGCATATTTTGCCGACCGATGCAATCAAAATTATTAACAACACTTAACATCACATCTGCTCACGCAGAGAGCATCTCCGAGTTGCTTTACCCTTTCCGTGGTGCTATATATATGTTCGATTACAAATTTTTTATCAGGTGGTCAAGCAGAGGGCTGGCCAATCGCCCTCATACGCCAAGGCTGAGAAAATGAAGTCGCTAACACTTAATACTGTGTCTAAGGGTTAGCATAAGGCACCACCCTTCATCTCCTTTTAATTTGCCTTTGGGTACTGTATGAAAAACATTCACATTTACGAAATCAACAACAGTTCAGCAACTGTTCTTATAAGGGTCAGCAAATCTAAATCAGTAGTGTATGACAAAAGAGTGCGAACAACTCATCAAAGGTTGTTAAATGGAGTGAACTGAGCAGGTCTTAACCCACAATCGTTGATTTAAAGAACCAGTGTGCTACTGAAAACGCCACCACGCCGTGCAACTCAACAATGCATTGTTCGACTTCTAGAAGTCGTATCAAGTCGCTACAATAAGGCCGTGTAAAATCTTCTAAACCTGAATTAAATCTCGGACTTCACTCCCCGATAGTGTTACATCTGAAACAGTGTTACAACAAAGCACATTATGACAAGGGTCTCATGTATACTTCAAAAACAATGACAAACAAAATATTCCAATGTACACACGTCAAATGATTCCAAATGTAAACAATGATCAGTGTTAGGCGTATTGCTTTGGATGTCACGAACTATGTCGACCCTGGGAATTAAACGCTCCACGACTTCTCAAATATAGCACGCAAGGCTCATCAAAAGCTGTGAGAAGTACATAACCCGATTGATTGAAGTCACCTGATTGAAGTAGAGCACTTTTTATTACTCAAAAGTAGCAATAAAGGTGTAAAGTTGTAAAATTGATTGCTTGATTGAAGCATTTTGCAGTATATATAAAACTCGTAAGCACTCCACAAAGAGCAAGTCTCACCGAGTGATTGCTCGAATGATCTAGCGATTGAATCCCTGATTGAACACTCGGTTATAGGTTAATGCACCGCTGACTATGTGATTAATACAAACCACAAAAAACAAAGACAAGTTCGAACAATTTGAATCAGTACACAATAAATCTCAACAGTCCTCTCTCTGGAACCCATACCCGACGAAACTAAAAAACTAAGTCCACATATCTGGGATCTAAAAGTCACGATAATTCAACAAACTCTGAAATTTTCACCCTTTAAGCTTTGTACCTAATTACAATCACACTTCACTATCGAATAAGAAGGAGTATCTCACTCGATGCAAACTTATCACTGCAAAAGAAAATCGCACACTATGAAAACCCTGGCAAACGTTTAAGTCATGGCACAATTTTAGGCGTAATAACGTAACAAAAATTTCTGCGTACATCTGGAAAATTACTTTACGGTGAACTACAACCACCGTAACTTTCGTAACATTGTAGTAGACTAGCACCTGATATTGTTGAACGTTGACTAAAGAATATTCGCTGGGTAAAATTACAAGGTGGGTCAAAAAAACACGTTGATGGCTATCTGATTCAATCACAGAAGCAATGAGCGATCCGTCAGAACGAAAACAAAGACGAATGTTGTGACGAAAAGTAACGTTGCGCTCCGGCTGCGAATACCTTTGCCAGTGCTACGATCAGGGTTGGCTCCTGAAAAGAACAAGAAGTCTCTGGTTTATGTTTCTGCATTTGATACAATACTACACAACTGCATTTGATATGATACAATAAACTATATTTCATACAATACAACAACTTTTGATACAATACAACAGCATTTGATACAATACAACTGCATTTGATACGATACAATACAAATACATTTGATACAATACAATACAACTACATTTTATACAATACAACTGTGTTCGATACAATACAATACAACTGCATTTTATACGATACAGTACAACTACATATGATACAATACAATACAACTACATTTTATACAATAAAACTGTGTTTGATACAACACAATACAACTACATTTTATACAATACAATACAACTGTGTTTGATACATTGGTTATTTATACCTAGCACAGCAGTAAACGTGGTTAGTGCAAAGTACTTGGTAAAGTGGCAAATGTGAAGTGGTCATTTAAACCTGGTACAGACAGTAGTCATTCTAACCTGGTAGAGTGATAACAGTGAAGTTGGTAGCCAGAGTGGTAAACATAAAGTAGTCATTTATACATGGTAGAGTGGTAAACATGAACTTAGTGGTAAGTACCTGGTAGAGTGGTAAATGTGAACTTAGTGGTAAGTACCTGGTTGAGTGGTAAACGTGAACGGGTCGTTCGGAGGAGACCAGCCGAGGTCGTTGCGCGCTGTCACTTCTAGCTCGTATGTCGTCTGAGCAAGGAGGTTTGTGAGGATGTAGTAGGTCATTGGTTGATCCTCATCATCCTCCGTCCTCCGCTCTATCCAGTCCTCCGACTTTGTTTCGGCCACTACTAGCTCCTCTTCGTTCTGCTCGTAATACTGTAATGTCAAGCAAAAACATACATACAAACATCCATTATGCGAATATACATACATGCATACATTACATACATACATAGCACATAATACATGCATTGCATACATACATAATCCATGAAGCACAACACATGCATGTATACAACTATACATACATACGTATCTGCATATGCAAATACATAAATTGTACATACATGGATACATACATACATACACACACAGAATACATACGGACTTAGATACGACTGAGGTGAAAACCCATACCTGTCTGAATCTGAATCTGTATTCTCTGATTGGTCGCCCTCCAGTCACCGGTTTCTTCCAGGTGACTTCATAGGCGTAAGGATGGATGCTCATGGGACTCGAATTTATGATGAGCTTCGAAGGAGCCTCTAAACAGAACAACAACAAATCAAGAGCACATTAACCAATCATAAACGACTCCAACTGGGCATAAAATCATTAACAGGATTTAAATTATCTAAAACAGTTAAAATCATATTTGAAGGAATCACTGTGTGTAAAACATAGGTACAATTCATAAATCTGTATGCACAACTGCACAAGAATCACCTTCTACGTTTCTGCAGCCTGGAACATTTCTTTATTGCCTTCGATTTATGTCTTGATGGTCAATGTTACCGCGCATGGTAACAGAAGCGAGAAAGGGGCAACACGGCTAGCGGAACGATACTGTTCCTTTTGGCTTTACGCGTCAACACCTACAAACTACTTTAACCGATTGTCATGTGACCTTTAGTTTTTGGGATCAGTAAAGCTCACGAATTGAAATCGATTGAAAAAAGGATGAGGTGGAGCATTAGAAAGCAAGGAAGAGAGAAGGAGAAGAAGAAGGAAATCATTCTCTGAGTTCAGTTTCTTAAAAATAAAAACCTCAACATAAGAAGTCTTGAAAAGAATGCAGGCTGTGCGACTTACTGACGTTGTCTGTGATGACAGTTATAGAGTACGGTTCGCCATAACCAACTTCATTGAGCGCTCGGACCCGGATGAAGAACGTTGTGCTTGGTCGAAGATTTTCCACAATGACATCATCGTCTGAGAAAACAAAACAGGCATATGAGAAGTGTCATATGCGGATAGGGGAAAGGCCGGGTCAAAGAAGGGCATTTTCTGCCAACGATAGACAACCCCATCTGCAAACAGTCTAGCCTAGACTGATATGCTGCCCAGTTCATGAGTTTGTTCGGCAAAAATTCTCCGACGTCTAAACTTAAGACTCATCTCTTTCAATTTGCATACCCTCATCTCTTTCAATTTGCATACCCTCATCTCTTTCAATTTGCATACCCTCATCTCTTTCAATTTGCATACCCTCATCTCTTTCAATTTGCATACCCTCATCTCTTTCAATTTGCATACCCTCATCGTTACCTGGATTCTCATTTCTCTCACCTGTTGTATTTCGACCGGGCTTCTTCTCGGTTGGATTACGATTTTAGATTGCGACTTCACGGTGCTATAGAAGTTAGATCAGATTAGAACTTTGGGCTTTGTTCCCTCCACGCCCCTTACCGAGTGCAAAGGTGAGAATCCTCTCTTCGTACTCAACGCGATATCCGATGACCTCGACGCCTCCGTTGTCAACTGGCAGCTCGACCTTTAGTTCAACAAGGTCAGAGGTTACAAGGACTGGGATGACCGATTTCGGAGGTCCTGGTGCCACTGTCAGAAAATCAAATCCAACGAGCATTAATTAATCCGAATTTACTTGGTACATCGATATATAACAAGTCTGTCTAAATTAATGACCTGGCAATTATGTAACACTAGTAACTTTGTAAATGGTAACTAGGCAACTTGTCGCGAGGTATCTGGTAACTTTGCAACTGGTAACTAGGTAACCGGTAACTAGGCAATTGGTAACTAGGCAACTGGTAACTAGACAACTGGTAACTAGACAACTGGTAACTAGGCAACTGATAGCTAGGTAACTGCACTGTCTTAGTGTGTTACACTGCTTCAAATTTCTCATTTGTAACCATCTGTTTAACTCATTTTATATTCTGCTCAACAACGCACGACTTTCAATCAATCATCGTATTTCCATGGCAACGTTTGGCCTTCAAGAATAAGTTTTGGCCCGCAAGGCTAAGCTTTAGATAGATTTCAATCATTAGCCTTCGACAAATACTTGTTTGACTCTTATAATCACTTCTGGCCATTTAGAGTTAATTTCTCTGGTACCGAAATGGACCAAACAGTCTGGCTAGGGCCATCCATATATTACGTACACAAAAATCCGGGAAAATTGGACCCCCTCCCCCCTGTTCGCAAGCGTACTTTCTTCCACACCCCCCTGCGTACGTACGCTTGACGCACCCCCGAAGACCAGCTGCAGAAAGTGTCTCGACAGCTCCAGGCTGTCTGCACTTTACGCCAGATTGAAGGATGAGTGAGGGCCAATATACACAAAGTTAATTATAAGTGTCTCGTTCACAGCACAGAATAACTGCACATGGCTTTTATATAATGTAATAAAATGCCATCGGACGACTATAGGACAATACAGAGTTATAAATAGGCTAATGTGGACGTCATAATTAGAAATTTATTTTGCGTACGTACACTTTTGACAAGGAAATAAATGACATGGGAAAAATAATGACAAGGAAATAATGACGTGGCAATAAATAATGACATGGAAATAAATAATGACATGAAAATAAACACTGATATGGAAATAAATAATACTAACAAATAAGTACCTATAATGAAATCTAAACTCAAACAGCAACATAAGGTTTGTAATAGTATAACATAAAAGTAACAGTTTCACATAAAGGTAACAGTTTAACGTGAAGGCAAGAGCTCAACGTAAAGATCGTACTGGCTCTGAGCAGGTCGATCTTCAAGTCCGTCTGTCCGATGTGATTACGTACTCGACACGTGTAATTACCGTAAATCCATCCCTGGTCGACCTCCCGCACTCTCACCTGCAATGATACACAACAGGGTTCAAAGTTCATCATTTCACCTCTAGCCAATCACCTTCATGCCATGTATTGCTAATCCATGACCGTCTGACTGACCGCGTCTGACTGACCGCTTGACCAACTGACCGGTCACACAGACAGAAATTATTATGTATATATTAAGTACCACTATATAATGACCAAACATCAATTGATGGCACTGAGCAATTGTGAGTGAAGGACCCCCTACACAGTAACCGTCTCAGAGGAGGAGGATTGAACCCATACTCTCCTCGTTACAAGGCGAGCGCTCTAACCAATCAACTACCGGGTCGCACAAATTAAAATGAGTCATACATAATCTAGCCTAATCTAATCAGCATTAATTAATCACTAATTAATCACTTGTAATCACAAAGTTACCCATATTGTGCCATATTTTCATAGTGAACAAGGCATAATTCGACGGTGCTAAAGAAGTCAGTACTTAGATGCACGATGCTCCACGGACAGCACACCACCTGATGCCAACTCAGCCCTCAATCGTTCCGGGGCAAACGACGTTTACCTGGAGATTGCTGTTCTTTCCCATGTTGTAGATGCGAAACGTTTCGTTGTCGAAGAGTGAATAATCGTAGCGAATCCATTCGATGGAGGGCATTGGTTCAGCCAGCGAGAAGCACGTCATGTTGCGCAGTTTACCCGGCCAAGAGTAGATCCGCTGAATGTGGTCGGCAGCAAAACGGGGCTTGACTGGAAATTAAACAGGTTCATAAATGATTATCATTTATTCTTATAATTACTCATTTTATTATTATTATTGTTGCTGAAAGCATGATTCGAGAATCAAATGTCAATTAACGCACTCCCAGATTACGTACCATTTTGTTTAACATGAAGTAGTGTTAAGTCATCCAAAGCTATTAACTAACAAGCCATATTGGTAAACACACTCAGTCCAAGAGCTTTGCCTATGTTGGACCCACCACCTGGAATCGTCTTTCCCAAGAGCTGCAGCTTGACCTCATCAGTTTGTCCCTTCCACAGTTTTGCAAGCGCCTTAAATCTGTATTATTCGACAGCGATCTCACTGACGTTTTTTCTGGAAGTGGCGCTTTATAAATGTCAGATTACAATGACACTGTATAAAAACAGTAGCGTAGTGCTGAATATTGATTTTATTCAGCATTAGCTCTTTTTGCATGCAGTCTGATTTTACTTCGATGCGTCCACACTCTATATATTCATTCATCAATCAATCAATATTTGTTTATTGCAAAAAATTCCGGTCGACACAAACACAGACTTTAAAAAAGAGATACATAGATTGCAAATGAAAATAAATCAGATAACAGTCAGAGAGTTTAAACATATGGGGTTTTAAATGAGGTATGGGGCCTACGTATAAAATAAAACAGCATACTGCTAAAATAGTTAATTGTTAATAAGTGTTTTTATACACTTTTAATTACGTACGTACAAACATACATGTGCGTTTATGTACATAGAATACATGCCAACATACATACGAAAAAACATTCGCACATGGACACACACTGGTAAACATGCAAGAGCCACATGCATTGGCTCCAGATGCCATTCAAACCGAATGGCTAATCAAATCTGAACTAATCTGATCTAATCCAATCTGATCTAAATCTGTGCTTACACTGAACCGTAATCGTTCCATTTCGCTCGTGATATCCGCCCGTGTTTGTACTCTTGCACGTGTAGTTGGCCATGTCGTCTGGAACGAGGTCTCTGACGATCAGCTCCAGCTCGCCCGTATATGGATTCGACATCATGATCCGTCCGTTCTCCTGAAAACAGAAAAGCAGCTTCACTTCTTAGAATCAAGAAACATGGCCGCATCTAATGATTAATGACTCTCATTAGCATAGAGTTAATTAACGACTCTCATCAGCATAGAGTTTAGAACTGCCAAAAGTCACACTCATGTCTTCCACAGCTAGATACACAGACTCCTTGACAGGCACTTGAGAACTGTGAGAGCAATTGTCTTTATGCTAACACACACACAAACACAACTAAACACACACAAAAGCACACATACACACAAACAAATGCAGACATACATACAAATATAAAGACGTACATACACAAACACACAAACACACACAGAAATATAGTACAGATTGCCTTTTCATGGTGTGTGCTTGATCTAAATTCTTTCCCTGAAGTCTAAAAACTCCACGAACCAAAACAAATCGAACTACACGCACTGATTAAAAAACCACATTGAATGATATAAAACTCAGACCACACAGTACTCTCTCTCTCTCTGTATCTCTGGGTGTGTGTGTCTCTCTCTCTCTGTCTCTCTCTCTCTCTCTGTGTCTCTGTCTCTGCGTATGTCTCAGTCTCTTCAAGCGAGTTCGCAATCAAACTACGTAGAAGAAGCAGGCAATTGACAAATCAATCAACTGCTTGTGGTTCAATAGTAAAACTCACATTCTCTCCCATCGAATAGTTGAAGGCGTTGCCCGCTTTCTGGAAGGTCATTGATGGTGCCGGGTCACCGTATGACTTACAGACCACGGTCGTGGTCAAGTTCTCCGTCTGCGTAACGTTTTTCAGGTCGTAAATGGTCGGTGGAACTACACGAAAAGCACACAGAGTAAGCCTGAATATATGTTACATAAGGACGAGGAGAAGAGCAGTCCTGAACTAGTCCTGAGGCAGCCATGGGTATGAAGTGTTAGCGACTTCATTTTCTTTAGCCTCAGCATTAGAGGGGGTGGCCAGTCCTCTCTCTCGCCTTCTCATCTTCCCACCAACAGTGTACGGCCAGAGTACTCGTTATAGTTGAGTCGGCTAGGGGGCACAGGTGGAGCAGAAATCTCAAAACAAATTTATCCCCTGGTGGGTATTTGAACCCCCGACCTCTTGATTGACAGTCCAGCACGCTAACCACTAGACTATGAAGCATACCCAGGTTTCATAAGAGCACCTCTCAAATTCTGCATGCATTTATATGCAAGGAGAGAGACAGAGAGAGAGAGAGACAGACAGACAGACAGACAGTCAGACAGACAGACAGCAACAATAAACACATTGTCCTCGTATCATTGTTATTAGGATGCATTGTTTATGACATCCACTTGGATAGTCACAGACTTACCTATAACAGCGAGCCTGATTTCACCAAAATCTTCTCCTGCATTGTTTGAGGCGTTGCAACTGTACAGACCCTCGTCTTCCTTGTGGAGCGGACGGAAGTGGATAACTCCGGAGTCGACGTCGATAAACCGACGGTCCGTATTGTGGAGTGGATTCTGATATCCATCCTGGAAAGCACATTCCAAGAAAACATTTCAAAAAATGATCGAACTGTTCGTTGGGCTCTACACGTGTGTGGGAGCCCACCGGTGACGACTTCTAGCTATCTAAGCACTGCTTATATACACACTTTCCCCATACTTTTGCCCCACTGAAGATTCATTTTCCCCACACATTTCTCCCCATTGCAGATACATTTTCACCATACATTTTACTTTCATTATAGATAAATTTCCCCAAACATTTCACTCCCATTACAGATAATTTCCCCAAACATTTCACTCCCATTACAGATAATTTCCCCAAACATGTCACTCCCATTACAGATAATTTCCCCAAACATTTCACTCCCATTACAGATAATTTCCCCAAACATTTCACTACCATTACAGATAATTCCCCAAACATTTCACTCCCATTACAGATAATTCCCCAAACATTTCACTCCCATTACAGATAATTTCCCCAAACATTTCACTCCCATTACAGATAATTTCCCCAAACATTTCACTCCCATTACAGATAATTTTCCCCAAACACTTTGCTCACATTACAGATACATTTTTCGCATACATTTTCCCCCACCTTCACGGCTGTCGGCCACAAATGTACACAAAACATCAATGAAGAAAGCATCTCGGGATTGAGAAAACACAAGAGATTTCATTGAAAAATCTGTTAACTGCTAAAGGTGCTGCCACTAACCTTTGTAAACACATATTTTGGGTCGGGAAGACCAGTTGCCAAACAAGAAATCGAATGCTCATAGCTCTGGATACCAAACACCGAAATCGACTTCTCAGTAATTGTGGGAGCAACTGGAAAAGTAAACAGACCCAAAATCTAAATATCGATAAAAAAATTCATATCAAATTGACAATATACCTTTGAAAATAAGAGTCATTAAGCATACAAGATTGGCTGAAATTCATGTAAATTCATAAAAAATGACAATTGGCTGAAATTCAGGTCAAACCATACATAAAAACATCCATGCATACACACATACTGGACCTAGAGTCTGGAACTCTCTCCCTGTGTCTGTCTGTTCTGTTTAATATCTCTCTCTGTGTCTGTCCATTCTGCTTAATATCTCTCTCCCTGTATCTGTCCATTCTGCTCAGTCAGTTATGTCATTATTTTTCTCAACTTAAGACTCACTTTTCTCAAATTGCTTGTTTGCCATCAATAATCACATATAATACACTGCCTCTATGTTATTAAACCCATCTTCTGGGTATTGACCTGATAATGGCTTGAATGGGGTGCAACACCGGTTGATGCCTTATGCATCAGACATTAGTGCTATAACAGTTATTAAATAACAAAATAATTACATATACCATGTTTTCAGGCTATAGGTCGTGGTTTCTTATGTGAGAGTCGCAGGTAGCTGAACTGGTTAATGTGTTCAATATCTAACTCCAGCTCTATCAGTCAATATATTATCCTTGGATCCTTTCAACTACGTCAGATACAGAACCAAGTACTTCTCATTGTAAAATCAAAACAAACAGCAAAGGTTTTAATCTTTAATTTCAAAACAACTAAAACTACCATGACACCACAACAAACCCAAAAGTTGGAATATTTTTTTAAAGTGCATAGAATTTAATTTTAACATAACGTTATTTTTTAGCATGTATTTGCTAATAATGCCCATGTATTTATGGCCACCGACAGCACACATTTGATTATAATCTGTGAATGGGTGTGTGGTATCTGCCTGCCAGTGCAACCTACCAGTATGTACTGGCTTTACAAAACGTTTGCTGTTTTTGTGTCACTGTGCCTTATACAAAAGAGCGACATATAGTCTGGAAAATATAGAACATAAAACTCCTGATTTGATTAGAACTTCTGTCACGTACTGTGTACAATCACGTTGATTTCTCGTTCGTCGTAGCGTCCATCTGCTTCGACCTCCGCCCGACAGTAGTAGAGGCCGTCGTCCTCTTTGGTGATGTTCTTAACCCACAGGCCGTTGACATCCTGTGCATATCGTGCACCTGTTCACAAACGGTCAGGTATTGTAACGACAATTTATGTAAACAGTCAGATACATCCACATGTACAATTGATCACAAAACCAGGTTAATGTGCATTTCTCGATGCAACATCATTTTACAGGACAACTGTATCACTGTTAGTTACCACGAGCAACCATGTTATCCTGGGTTACTGTTGGCAACCACGTTACTTTGGATCATCTTGGGCAACTATGTTACTATGATTCTGAATTACTAAGTAATTAAGTTACCATGGGCAACCAATATATCATTGCTTTTTAGGGCAACTTTGCAACTAAGAGTAACCATGGGCAACCATGTTATTAGGGTTACTATGTGTAACCAAGTCTGCCCAAAGGTCAAAGGGTCAGGTCTATAAGGATGCTTCAGAGTAAAGTAACTAACTGTTGGTGATCCTTTCTCCGCGATATCTCCAGGAGACGGTGGGAGCCGGTTGGCCGCTCACTCGACAGAGGAGCAACGCGGTCGCACCAAGCGTTGGATGTTGCGGAGACGGAGCAGAATCGAATGTAATGTCCTCTGAAGTGGAAAAAAAGGTTCAACGGATAAGGTAAGACAAACTAGCATCAATGCAATCAACAATAATGTGTGTGTATGAATGTGTGTATCTGTAGTATACATGTATGTATGAATATATGCATGTATGTATGTATAAATGTAGGTACGAATGTGTGTGTTTGTATGTATGTGTATCTACGCTAGTATGTATGTGTGTATGCGTATAAGTATGTATGTCTGTATAATTGTGTGTCTTTCTTTCTCTTTGTCTTTCTATACATGCATAATTGCTGTAATTGCTATACATGCATAATTGCTGTAATTGCTATACATGCATAATTGCTTCTGAGTAGTCGCCTTGAAGGGACGCTATATAAATTTCGTTGATTGTATGTATGCAACAACTGTTATCTACCAGATTAAAATCTTATCTTATATGATTATTTATATTTATATAGCGCCTCTCACAGCATAGACTATTCAGAGGCGCTCCCAGCGTGTCAGCCCCGAGGGAAAAGAAAGGTCTTTAGGCAGCGGAGAGAAGAGGGCGAGATCCCAAGCAATATCTTGCTACGGAGAGAGGGAGACAGGTCATTCCATAAGGAAGGGCCAAGGATGGCAAAAGCACGATGCTGAGCCATCGAAGTCCTTGCACAAGGGACAAGTAGATCAAGGCGGTCAGGAGACCGAAGAGGGCGGGAAGAGAGAGCAGATAGAGGTTTACGCATTAGGTCACAAAGGTATTTAGGAGCTTTTCCCAGCTGAGTCCTAGAGACCAGGAGAAGGACCTTATATTGGATGCCGGAAGCAACAGGAAGCCAGTGAAGTACATCAGTCATAAAGGTAGTTAAAATGCAGCCTAGACTAAAAACTAGAGTGTTCATCTGTAAGCGAACAGAGGGCTCTGATGGCCGAAAAACGTAGCCAATGGCGTACGAGGTCACCAGAGGTCAGCTTACTGAATAGCACGAGCGAGACGGATTGGACTTGTTCGTTTCCGCCGATAACACCTTTACAGGTGTAGGTGCCAGCGTGTCTTGCCTGGATGTGGATCAGGTAGAGCTTCTTTGTCGGACTATCTTCTTCCTTCTCAACGTAGATCACCCTAACACACGAAACACACAGCAATATAGAGAGAAGAAGAGCAGTCCCCGATAGGCAGCCATGGGTATGAAGTGTTAGCGACTTCATTTTCTTAGCCTCGGCATATGAAGGCAGGTGGCCAGTCCTCCCTCTCGCCATCTCATCTTCCCACTGACAGTGTATGGTCAGTGTACTCTTCATAGCCCAGTTGTGGGGATAGATGAATGAGAACACTCTGGCCTGAAGAGCAGATCTTGAAAAGTCGTGGTTCGATACCCATATGCCCCTCAAAGGTCGACTCAGCCTCCCTAGCTGTCAACAGTAAAATGAATGGGCACCTTACAGGCTGCCAAGACGTCTGTTAATTAAGACCTTGATAATTTTACCGTCATATTTCATATGTTTCAATGTAACTTACTGTGGTTTGTCAGTGACCTTGGTAATAAACATGAATATTATTTTTAAAGGTGTACAAATCTGTCCTGGTGGGGATTTAACCCCCAACCTCCCAGTTGACAGTCCAGCACACTGTGCACTACAGTATCGTCCAACCCGAAAAGAAAAAAGGCATAAAATATACCATAACATACCCTTACCGTAACATGACACGTTACAAAGGTAACAATCTTGTTTACATGCTTCCATAGACATTCCTAAAAATGGTGGTCCTCAGGTTAAAGTCCCACTGAGCCAAATGACAGCATTTCAACAACACATAAAAAATAACAGTACAGAAAGTAGAGGCGTATACATGCAACGAAGACATCACAAAGTAACAAACACAAAGTCTCACTGTTTTGGAAACTGATTTCACCAGTTTGGGAAATGATTTCACAGGTTGTGAATTTAATGATCTCACCAGTTGGGAAAAAAAACACAGGTTGGGAAAATTACCTCACCAGTTAGAAAAAATCCCACAGGTGGGGGAAATGATCTCACCAGTTGGGAAAAATCCCACAGGTTGGGAAACTTATCTCACCAGTTGGGCAAAAGATCTCGCTAGTCGGAAAAATGTCCTCATCAGTTGGGAAAATGTCCTCATCACTTGGGAAAATGTCCTCTTCAGTGGGGAAAATGATCTCACCACTTGTTGAGAAAATAATCTCACCAGTTGGAAAAATGTTCTCACCAGCTGCAAGAAAGATCTCCCTAACAGTTTGGGAAATGAACTCACCAATCATGAGAAAGAATTTGTCAAAATGGAAAACCAACTCACCTGTTTGGCCCAGCCGTATCAGTGATCTCTGCACCATTGCTATCAAACCACTGTAGATTTATATCAGCCTGCTGTGGTCCCAGTCCAAAAACCTCACAGCGCAGCATGATATTCATTCCAAGAGCTCGCACAAAGGTTCCACCAGCGGGCAGGATTCTCAGCTCTGGATCAGAAGCTGAAAGAGACAGAAATGCACGGGGACTGGTAATGGCAATTGCAAATTTATATAGCACCAAGAGGGACTCATCAGAGGCTGTTGTTTTGGTGAAAAATATCTCCCAATAAGATGTGCTTACAAAGTCAACAAAGCTCATGAAATGTGTAATTGTTGGAAATGCGATCGTGAAATCTTTTGTAAGAAATTAGGCAATCTTGCTATCGGTGGTATGTGTTGTTTCCTCTGGTCTTGCCTTTGAATGTCTTTTGAATGTCAGCTGTTACTTGGTATTCAATAATGTCAATCAATCAATCAACCAAACAATCAATCAATCAATCAACTAATGAATTAATCAGCCAACCAACCAATCAATAAAACAATCAACCAATCAGTCAACAAACCAATCAATTAATCTATCAACCAACCAACTGATCAATTAATCAACCAATCAATTAACCAATCAAATAATCAGTCAATCACTTAATTGCTCATCACGAAGAATCCCACCTTACAATGTTCTTATCTGAACTTTCTCTGTGTTTAATCTTCTAACAGGATACAGTTCTCAGAAGACAATTATCACTGCTGTCATTACCGTTATTACAGGCATTATAGTTCCACAGTACATACATCCTACGCTGTAACATACTCATTCAGTCATGTGAACATGCTCAAAGAAACACTGCACTTTTAACTCATTTCCTAAATCAATCGATTTAACGCTATATGTAACTTTAAAGATATGCCCAGACAGTTGACACTCTAAAGCATCCATGAAGTAGCTTGCTGCCTATGGTGCTATATAAATTGTCATAATTAAAACTACAATAAAGTAAGTAATTGTAATAGTTATCAAGCATTTATGAGAGCGCCACTCAACGATTCAGAGGCGCTCCAGATCAACCAAAGTCAGTGCTATCACTGGCAAGTAAAATATACTTCACGCATTTCCACAACAGAGGAAGAGAAAGGCTGAGGAATTGAAGCCACAATTCCTGCAGAAGATGGGGCCAACTAGAAGGGCCAACATAGAAAGTACTTAAGTTAACTGATGGACAAGAATGAAAAATGTTCCACTGACGGAGGTATCTGGATTTATCTCTGCCCCTCTGTTTCAGTTGACTCACTTTCTAGGTACTTGAGCACCTCTGATGAGTCTCTCTTTATGTGGCGCTATATAAATTTGCAATTACAATAAAGTTCTGACCCTGCCAGCGGCCTAATTTAGGCGTGCCATCAGTTGATGATTTGTGCATTAGACATCAGCGCTATAGAAGTTACTATTTACAAGTATTTGCCCTTCTATATCAGACGGACAACTCTTTGACCTTTTGCGGAGTTTCTTCAGAAGTTGCACGTAAATAAGTATGTAAATGTGTTGCATTTTACTGACACACGTTTGTTTTTGGCTGAACTCAAGCACAACTGTTGGGCCACCTGGAAATCTGTACCTCATCGCTGTTACAACTCCCTTGCACCTATGTATAACCACTCTTTTGTTCTATGCTGAAAATTTAGCCTTATCAACTTTGTAATTTTTCCTCTAGGCAGGCTTAAAAACCCTCTGAAAGGTTTCGTACGGAATAACAACAAATTGCATTTGTGTTGTTTGAAATGAAAGTGAAATGGGATGCTTTTATGAAGAAGACAAACTTTTCGTTAGTGAAATTGAATGCTACTGAATCTAGAGCGGGGCCATCAGTAATTAAAACCAGACTCTCGCTGACAAAATCTAATTAAGCAAGAACAAATCCGTTTCAAACTGTGATGGCGCTATGCACGATTACGATGAGTAAGCGGAGATAGTGATTGATCACTTCGGTATGCAAGTCGATACATAGAAACAAACACTAGCAAACTGAAACAAAAGAAAGGCTAGACGATGTAATATTTATTTAACGTATTTACCGAAAGTAAACGAGAATAAAAGCGATAAGATCAAACTCGACAACTCCATCCTCGTCGATTTGGTAACGCTACTCTTTTTATAGATTATATGTATAGAGCGCTTTATTTTCATAGCACTTGCATATTAACAACGCCTTCGTATCGGAGTCCATGTCATTAAGCAAGTGAGTAAGTAGGTAAGCACGCAGGCAAGTAAGTATGAAATTGCAATCGTATACTGGAGAAATACTTAAGTGCTACTATAAAAGAAAGAGCATTTATAACTATTTAAAAAGAAATAGCACATTGTGTTGCATCAAGTCGGAAGGCGTTGTCCAGAATGGTTAACAGGTCACAAACAAAATAAGAAAGAAAAGGACAGCGTGTACAATGACAGAAATGGAAACTCGGCGAAATAGGCGCTCGTGAATAACCTGCTGTTCTGCGCTGCTTAAAAGTAGCAGTGCAGTACACCCCTTTACTTTAAAAATTTGGAGTTTACAGCTGTACTTTAGTGAGTAAGGAAGCAAGTCAGTAAGGAAAATAATTAAATATGTGTGCATACATGTATGCATAATGTGTCCAGATAGGTTGGCAGATAAGTATATAATTAAAGTAAATTGTGAGGCGTTCTTACCTATCTAGCAATGTAAATCACCGAAATATTATATCTCAACCTTGTCACCTTGTCACCTTGTGCTGTCAACTCCTGGAGCTCTAGCGATCGCCATGACACACATTCTCCATTGCTTCCTATTCGAAGTTTTGTTGTGTCTCATGACGATTTTCTTGGCATGTTAACAGGGGTGGTTTGCCATTGCCTTCCCCTGGTTTTGCCTGCCGTGCCCGTTCGTTCCCCTTCCCATGGAAGGGTATTAACGGTCCGCACCACGTGAAGGTGGGCACGGAGGACTTTGGTTCATCAGCCCAGGTCGGATCCGAGTCTACGCTCAAAGAGACGTCGGTCAGGTCGCCTCCCTGCTTTACTCTGAACCAGAGTGACTGATGAACCTTTGCGGACCTAAATATCTCAACGCGGGAGATAAAAGCGTATTAAAGTTAAGACAAAGTTAGGCCAGCTTCAGTGCTAGGTTGAAATCCAGAGGTCAAGCCAAGACACTAGGTAGTTTATTAATCAGTCAATTAAGGAGCATTAGGTTTTTCGAAGCTATCTCTTAATTTGAAAATGTTGCGAGCGTCATGCAATCTCTGAAAGCAAGACATATAACGCTATATAATGACGATAATGACGAGACATCCCTTGCTTGCAATGTGTAATCCACTGAGCGATAATTCAAGTGAAACTAGGTGGAATGTGTCTTAGCAACTTATAGGAATTTGGAAAATGTTTCATAAGACGACTTTGCATTTTACCTAAATTTATTCTAGGAAATTGGTAATTTAATGTTTAAAAAACGTTGCAACATACTATGCGAAGGTACGATCAGTAAAACTTGTTAAGCAAAGCCAACAAATGTGCCCTCTGCCGTTGAAAATAATTATGGCAGTACATTTTTGCAAGTTATCCCTGACCATCGCTTTAGTGGATCTTCATCGTTTGTGCTAGCTCTTTGGAGTGTGTTTGTGTATGTGGTTATCTGATCATTTCTGTAGCGCCTTTTAGAACCGCATAAAATCGCCATGAACATAGTTTAAGGCGTCTGAACAGGTGCTGCTTGAAATTTTTGAAGTATAGTTTTTTTTAGCGTACTTTAGGTGCACTTATAAACTTTGTAAGAAGAGCATTATCATTTGACAGTCACTTTGTTCTGTTGTATTGAAATTACAAGAACTAGCCATTCATGATGTCAAACTAAGTCTCTCTGACATAACCCTTATCTCTCCTTTGGAAGATAAACCTTTGTTTAAAAATAATAAATTCTTGAATGTCTGTAGATGGCTGGAGCTGAGAATGTCGAAAGAGTCTATCCGACACGTTCGGAATTGGAAAAAGAAAGTCAAACGAACGTTCAGTGTCCGATCATTGGTTGTCCTAAAATCTTCCGACAGTCGTCTGCTTTGCGATTTCATCTTGTCAAACTTCACAGACTGATCTTGGTATTATTCGTATTATTATCATAATAATTATTTTGGGGTTATGTGGCTAAATCCTCCGCAACAAACCATGTCTTGCCATGTCGGCAAGGTTTTTAAAAGTGATATATTGTAATTTCGTTTGATTTAAACAGCGACACCATTATTGTTGTTGACATAGTTGTTATCACAACGATGTGGACTAATTAACTGATTTTTTCTAGGCTTTACACTTGCCTAAGTCTGGCAGCATGATGACTCATGACAATCCATATCTGGGGCCAATAACAGAAATGACAAGAAGCTGCAAAGCATTGAAAGTGCATAGTCAGGCTGAAGGATGTTGGATTTTTTGTGGCAGATCTTCATTTGTAGACGAAGGGTTGCCTCTTTTAGGTGGTAGATCTCGTACCTTCGGTGGTTGATCTCAAATCAGAGGAGCCAGATCACGGATCCAGACGAATTTAACCCCTGATAATTACTGTTATTACTCATAATATATGGATCAGTTGTTCTTGACATTAACACTATAACGACGAGCTGCATTGGTTTCCCAGTCACTTTTAGTACACTCTCATCGTTAAAGTGTTGAATGTAGAGATAACTGCAGGATTCATTGTGTATAAATTTGGAGATGAATGTTGTTCTGTTTACAGAATGAAAGTGATGCTCGATTGGCTCAGCAACTGAAGCCTCAGACAAAGAAGGAGTACGAGTATTACTGTCCGGAGTCGAATTGCAGGTTCAGTGGTCACGAGCAAAAGTTTTTCCAGTCGTACAAGAAGCTAAAGCAGGTAACAGCTCGGTTCTTAGTTCAGCTGCAATGCTTGGATTCAGTTTTGGGGAGTCATGGTCGATTCTTATAAAACATACACAGCCGTCGTAAGCATCGAGTAATCTCCATATTCCTCGATATAATCGAATCTAAATTTGTTTTGAATGGAGAATTTAAACGGATATTGTGGAAGCAGTTTTAAGGATCGGTTAACGCTTCATACCCATGGCTGCCTCAAGGCTAGCTTAAGGGACTGCTCTTCTTCTAGTTGATTGGAGCCATTTTTGTGGTGCTCAGCATTGTGATGTTTGCAAGCATGCATGCATGTTTTAGTATTTGTACATGACAGCATTTAACACTTAACGACGAGCTGCATTGGTTCCCAGTCACTTTTAGTACACTCTCGTCGTTAAAGGGTTAAGGTTCTCCCAAATTAACCAATTATATCAGCAGGTCAAGATCTTACTTTCTGGAATCTACAGGGTACCTAGCATCTTATGTCATGAGCTTCTTGGTCTTTCTATATCTATACCTCTGTTCAGTGAGCGCTTGAAGGCATTTTGGTTTGATCCTGGTTTGCCTTCGTTAGGTTGAGAGCGCCTCTGATGAGTGCATCTTGAAGAGGCGCTATATAAATCGGTGGTTACATTGCATTACTTGGTGAAATTCTTGCAGTTCCTCAACACTTGAAATTGTTCTCGTTTGCCAGAGCTTAGGTTGGGAACACCTTTGAGTGGATTTCTGCGGCGTTGCCATATAAATACCCGGAACGAACAGAATAATTTGGAATGGAGAATTAATATGGCTGTTTTGCCAGCAGTGTTAGCGATCTCTTAAGGGGTCATCCATAAAGGACGTCCGCAGTGAGGGAGAGGGAGGGATTTTAAATAAGATAGAACCGGTAGCTTATTAATGACGTTAGTTACAATGGTGGTTTTTTGCTCATTGGCTTTGACGTGCGGACGTCCACAAAGGGGGAGGAGGGATGGTAAGGTCAAATGCGGACAAGGGGGAGAGGGGTCCAAAGTAGGTCATATTTTGCGGACGTACTTTATGGATGACCCCTAATCGGATCCATTTCTGTTTTTTCAGCACTTCATGCGACTACATGCCCAACGAACACTAGTTTGCTCGATCTGCGGCGAAAAGTTTGGTCTCGGCTACGACCTCACGCGTCACGTCAGTCGCTGCCGTCAGAAGCCATGGTGCCTGTCGTGTCAGTTGTGCATGGGAAGTTGGGAAGACCTGGCACAGCACCTCAGTGAAACCGGTCACAGTGGAGTAAGTGACCAGTGTTCAGAGGACGTAAATAGTACAGAGACGCCTGACCAGCAGATCAATGAAACGCGTGGCATGTCACCCATAGAATGTTCAGATAGAACCGGTGTTGGTCAAGCATCAACAGTGAGGTAATTACTTCTGTTGTTGCATTTAAATCATTGTCATATTATTAGCATGTTTGAATTATATTAGAATATTTCTTCTTTTTTGTGGTCCAGTGGTTTACAGTTGTTAAGTACTTCAAAAAGCATTGTCAATGAAAGTCCACTTGGTGCCACATCTGGTTGAAAATCTTTATTTCCATTCATGACAATTACCGGTAGTATTTTTCCTGTGATACTACTGGGTATTTTAAAGTTATCTACGGTATTCTTCTTAATTGACATTTAATTTTTGGGTATTTATTGAGAACACTTGAAATCCAGCCTGATTATCTTTTGAAATCTTAATATTTATGATGTATACATAAAGTGCATATGATATAATATTAATATGCTAAGTGCTCTATGCATACATACATATTACTTTGTAGCCAAACATTGCACGATAGTAGTTGTGACGTTGAGACTGGAATCGTGGGGAAGAAAGAACAGGCAATAACCGTCAAGACATCTGATGAAATCACTAAACCGACAGTTATTGTACCATCAAGAGAATTAAAAGAGATTGCTCATTCAGACATGCCAAGCGACTTACCGTCGTCTTCCGAAAGCAGAAATGAGGAAACTGCAGATCAATCGAGCCAGACGACTGTTATATCGAAATCGAAAGACATCAGTCCATCGTCACGGAAGAAAAGGAGTTGTTTGGACAGACTGGAACAAGATGCGACACCACCAAGGACAATTTTGCCTGCACCGAGTTTCATGGTAATTCCACCACCAGTTGGAACTGTGTTTTTTTATACTGTACCCGCTCACCAGTCGAAGCCCAAACTGAAAAGGCTTGCTCCACGGCAGTCTTCATCCCAGCTGGAACTTGACCCAGCTGGTGTTTCCAGGATTTTACCCGTCACAGGGGATTCTCTTGTTACGGATGGATACAAACGTGACACGTGGACGACATGTTCGACTCATGACTCGAAGTCGCTCGATTCTGCTCCGGAGTCGGTAACGGCATCGACTCAGACTCGAAGTCGCAAGATCAAAGTCGCGGAGACGCAGACGATGGAGGGATATGTTCTGAAGAAGACGCCCGGCATCTACAACTCACCACTTTCCAGACAGTCATGCGGGTCTCAGGTACATCGTTTCATTTTAACGCTGGCTTTCTTATTGTCTGGTTTTTGTCATTGAAATGCTGTATGATGATATTCGTTTTATTGATTCACCAGATGACAAACCGCACCGTGGCTTACAGAAAAATGAGTCAATAAAATAAGATAAGAATGAGATGTAACTAAAGTGTTTAGAATGTTAAGTTTACATTTGTTGTTGGCTTAGATGGTTTAAATGCTTATATAAAGCCCTTGGTATATAGTTTTTATCGTCCTTACAGGGCAGTTCAAAACAGTGGGCTTTGTAATGCTTTGTCTTTTTGACACATCCTGCAGCAAGTAAAGTATGATCATTGTTCCACTGGCCTGAACTTCCACAGTCCAGCATAGAAGTTTTGCTGTGGTCGGCCCATCCTCCTGGAATAGGTTGCCTAACAACCTGCGACATGAAGCATTTGAAGACCATTCTGTTCGTTTGTGGTTTCATTGTGTTAGGTCAGGAGTGCCTTTCATGAGTCTCTCTTGAAGTGGCTCTATATAAATTTGCAGTTACAATTACAAGTCGCAGATCTCTTCTGCCTTAAGATGCCGTTAAACTTCAGGTTTAATACACAGGCTGTTGTGCGACTTGGTCAGGCCTCCTACCTACTAGGCTGCTGTGTTAGGAAAGATCAGATGGCATCTAAGATTTTTGCGCAGTGTTTTATCCCCACTTGTTGGGAGTAGTCCCTGTAGTTTGGTGTCCAGAAAACTCAGATTAGCATGCTAGTGGGTATTAAGCATGGGTGGCTGGGGCTTCACTCCAGACTCAATTTGTGGCTCGACACACCTCAGGCTTGCTTTATCTGTGACGGAGCCACATCGCAGTGGGAGGACCTCGCATTACTCTGCACCTGTCTTTGGCAGCTATATCAAGAACCACCTTATAATGAAGTCATATTATAATGAGGTCAGTTTATAAAGTTAAACTTGGAATCCACAGCCACGATTGTGTTGTATCCGAATCCGTGTTGTAATGGAGCGTGTTGAAATGGAGCTCAGTTGTACCTATGAGGTGCTATGTTAAGCGTCTCGATGACTAAATGTCTTTGCGTTGTAACAGGTTTCTCCGCGGGCCAGAGTTAAACGTCTTAACGTCCAGTCAATCCACACACAGACGTCACGGACTCTCGCAAGGAAACAGAAACACAGTATTTCAATGCAGACAACCCAAGAGACAGTTTCAACGGTGATTCCTACTACACCCCCTACAGACGCCTGGCCCGACTTCGTCCACAACGAAACCCAGACGATGGAATTACTCCAGCAGCTCCAGGCCAGTTTAGCCGAAAGCAGCTCGACACAAACTCTCGAAAGCTACCTCTTTGACAATTTCCCGAGCGAGAACTGCATCAGTACATCGTCGAACGACATGCGTGCCAACCCATGCAGCACAGTCAACGTCCTACCGGATTCAGTCTACGCAACAATTAGTGCGGAGGGCAGCGACCTGTTCGATTCTGGCATGTTGCCAATTGCAGAAGCGCCACCGAAGAAAAGCACGACCAGCGAATACATTTCAAACGAGTCGGACTACAGTCTGTTTTCTTCTCAATTTCCAAACATCGTGGAAGGCGAGCAAAACAGAAGTGATGTGCAGTGCAGTAACTTTCTGATTAACGACGAGATGTTCGTGAGGAGCGATTTCGACTCGTCTGAAGCGTCCACCTCGGCCAGATGCAACGACGACCTCTTGACCCAACAAAAGACCTTCACCGCAGAGACACAGACGATGCATCCGGACTGCTTAAATGACTTTTTGACTGCCGCTTCCCAGACGAATGACTTCGACGACATGTCGATTAACACCGAGACGCAGACGGTCGACGACGACTTCTTCACGCAGTTCTGGAGTCACATGGAAACGCAGACGACAGACGAGTTCCTGACAGAGTTCGGTTTTTCCGATATAGAAACCCAGACGACTTGGGTATTCAGGGAAGATGTGCTTCCGCTGGAAGTGGCTCAAGGCATTCCTCCTCAGGAGCCACAGGGTGCGGTCTTGTTGGATATGGAAACACAGACTTGTTTTCAGTAACTGAAGCCCGGTGAAGATTTTAAAAATCATTGACTTTTCTGCTTATTCTCTACTCGTGTGCTTTGTGTCCCAAAACGAATTTGCATGGAAATGCGGGTCATGCAACATGTCCTGTTGCTTTTGTTTATTTTTCTAATCTCATAATTTTGTTCTGTAAAAATGTTCTATTTATAATTCTGAAATTTCCTTTCATAAAATGAATAATTTGATTTTTGGCTACAGTTCATATTTGCCCACATGATGCATAAGTTACAACACGGACAGCATTTGGTTTTGTTTCTGTGAATGCATCCATCTTAACACTTTAACAGTGAACGTGTACTAAAAGTGACTGGGAAACCAATGCAGGTCGTTGTTAATGTGTTAAGATATTCTCATTCAAGTTTAAATTTCCTCAGTTAAACCTGTAAGGCAATTACAATTTTATCTTTCTTTTTGAACTGGTACATTAAACTGAAATGTAAAAAATCACAAAACCGGATTTATCTTTCCTGATAGTGTAGTGGTTAGTGTGCTGGACTGTCAGTCGAGAAGTTGGGGGTTCAGATCCCCACCAGGGCAGAAATTTGGTTCACCCCATACCAAACTCAGCTACAGTACACCGAGCGCACACTGTCGGTGGGAAGATGAGATAGTGAGGGAGAGGACTGGCTACCCGCCATCATATGCCGAGGCTAAGACAAGCTGGTAAGGTCAGGGAAAGGCATGCCAATTGATCCATAATAAACAGAAGACCGACATTTTGTCACAATCATCATTTTATTAGATAAGAAGAGAAATAACTGAAAGACTGTCAGAAGGTCGTTGTATGTCAGCCGCTGTTCTGTACATTGTCCTGCCATTTCTTGGCTTTTGCCTGGTTCTGCTTTCGTTTGTTCTGTCTCTGAAAACACAACAGAAGATCATCACAGACTCTGAATATATGAGTCACTGTGTGTGAGATATCACATGCACAACATTTATCCACAGCAGCACTTCCTTAAATGACAGCTTTTAAATTTTTAGGCTGGTGGAGAGTGCCAGTTTACAGCTCTTAAAGGAGCTAAGGATATACCAGATACCTACTCCAACATCATAATTCGGGAAATGGTCAACTCAAACCCTAACTAATCTCGTGTCCAATCCATGTGATGTGGATAATGCAGTCGCATTTAAATTAGCATCCCAAAACCACATTTATTGGTGAATACTTTCTCTGAGTAAATGAATGAACAAACTATCATGGTGTTTATCATAATGTATCCATAGTAGTATGTATCATAAAGTAAAGATCATCAAAGGTCACGTCAAACTAAAGCATCCTGTTCAACCTGCAAGGCTGAGTTAAGATTAGGATTTTGTCAAATAAGCTCTAGTTATACAAAGATTAATACTCTAGCGATCGTAAACTTTTACTATTTATTTAAACAGATAATTACTTCATTGTCAAGACACTTTCCCATCAGCCGGTCGATGTCGTTGCACCATCCTAAAAACTTTGCTCCAGGATGCTATTGAAAAGAAAATGGAACTATTTGTACCATCAACACAACTAGATTAGCACTTGAACAATGAACTGCACTGATTTCTCAATTGCTTCTAGTACATTCGTGACGTTAAGTGTTAAACTTGTAACTTAAGCCACATCCAGACCTGAAACATGTCGAGACCACAGATTTGTACCTCATTTAGTTTAGTTCAAACAAAGCTATGAACTGCTTTGACAATGAACCCAGTCTTCAACACTTATATGACCTGGAACCAATTTAACCTCCCCCGCCTATTGATTATGATTTGACTGTGAATAAGCTGGTTCCCGCGACTTTAGCTTTTTTGACGATTACGAAGATAAGCAAGCCTAAGGGGTGGAGTGTTTACAAACTTCATTTTCTCAGCCTCGAAACACGAGTGCAGATGGCCAGTCCTCTCCTTCACTGCCCAATCTTCCTACTGACAGGTATGGTCAGCATACTCATGTTATACCCAACTTTGCCCGGGGGTGCAAGTGAAACAGAACACCTTTCTACCGTGGTGGGATTTGAACACCCAACCTTATCTTTAACAGTCCAACACACTGACCACTAGTCTACTGTGCCCCCAGTAGAGGGAATTAATTTGAAGACAATTACTGCAAACAATTTCAGCAAGATCTTACAAACCAAGTGAAAATGGTGCACAACAAACATGCAGCTATCATAACTTGGGTCAAACAAGCAACTGCCAGCACAACAATGCTGCAAAACAAGCCTAGGTTTATGTAGCACCTGCGTACCTCTCTGTGACACTCGTGTAACTGTTTAATGAGCTCATTGCATTCGGGAGAATGAAGATGAGGTGAGAGATCTGGATGCATCCTGCAAAAAACACATTCAACACCTCATGAATCCAATAATTAATCAATAACAGCAATCATAAGGTTGCTATTCGTCTAGTAAATTAAATGAAAAATTACAAAACTACATATAGTGCAGTAACCAGGATCTAAGGTCCAGAGTAATACGATATAAAAAGAAGTCCAAGTTAGCATACCTCTAATTTTCTAGTCAACCTGTTCCTAAACCGCAAGAGCTGACCTCAAGGAGTGCTGTATATCACCGATATGCATTTTATTTAAATCGTATTGGTTTATACTACTGCTGAACTCTGTAATGTCGCCGGGTGTCACAAACAGTGCAATAATAGTTTTAAATTTGTAAAACCTTTTACTTTAAGTGGGCTCTTCGATGTATCGCATAGACTCTAGAGCAATACAATTTTCTTCTTTTGCACGAGTCCTTCAAATCAGATTACACATTCCACGAAGATCCAACACTACGCACTAATTTTGTATTTACCGCCTCTACCGGTTCCTTGAACAAAATGTTCTCAGCAAGAGATATTATTTTAATTACCATTTAACGGCAATTTCATCATCATCATCAGGATCCGTGGGCCGAAGGCCCGTAGGTGTCCAATGCATGATCTATCAGTTTTTTCCAAAGTCCCCGGTCTTGTGCTAGTATTCTTAAGCTGTGCAGATCTTGCTTACACCAGTCTTCGATGTCATCTGTCCACTCTCTGTTGGGTCTGCCTCTCCGCCCATTTCCATCCATAATTCCCATCATCACGGTTTTTATTTTTCTGTTGTCATCCATTCTACATATATGCCCAAATAGACTTAGTTTTCTCTTCATTATTGTTTGCATTAAATCTTTCTTTATTTTCAGTCTTCTTCGAACCTCCAAATTTGTCACCTTCATTGTCCAATTTAGGTGTAGTATCCTTCTATAGCAGTACATTTCAAATGCCAATATTTTATCCTGGTCTGTCTTTTTAATTGTCCATGATTCACAGGCATAAAGAGCTGTGCTAAACACACATGTTTTTAAGATATTTAATTTGGTCTTGTAACTAATTTGTTTGGTTTTCCATATGGTGTTTAGTCCTGCCATGACTCCCTTTGCCTTTGCTATTCTTGCCTTTATGTCCCTTGTGCAATCATTATTCCATGTTAGCAAACTGCCTAAATATACAAATTCCGTTACATTTTCAATCACCTCCTCTTGCACTCTTATTTCCTTTTCTATTGTCTCTTTACCAAATACCATTGTTTTTGTTTTTCCCACATTTATTGTTAATCCAGCACGTTTGGCAGAAATGTGCAACCCACAAACACTTTCTTGCAATGTCTCACAGCTGTTCTCTAACAAGTCAATATCATCTGCAAATCGTAAGTTGTTGATCTTTTCCCCTTGTACCGAGATTCCGGTTCCATTATCTTGGATCGTATCCATGACTCTCTCCAAGTAAGTTATAAATGTATTAGGTGACACTGGATCTCCTTGCCTTGTTCCTATTGTAGTCACAAACCATCCTCCTATTTCCCGACCCACTTTCACTGCAGCCTTTGAACTCTCTCCGATGTTCTGAAGAATCCCAATCAATCTATTCCCGACTCCATATGATTTCATTATTGCCCATGTAGCATCGTGCTTGATGGAATCGAATGCCTTTTGAAAGTCCACAAAACAATTGTAGACAAGTCTATTTTTTCGCTTGGCTTTTTCTGCAATCAATCTTAGCATCAAAATTTGGTGTACTGTACTTCTGTCTTTTCTGAACCCTGCTTGCTCATCTGACATATATTCTTCAGTTTTTGCCTTAAGACGGTTTAACAGAATTATCATGAGCACTTTCCCCATATGATTTATCAGTGCAATGGTTCTATAATTCTTACATAGCGTTAAGTCGCCTTTCTTAGGTATTGTTACAAGTATGGACTTTGTCCATTCCTCCGGTACTTTTCCTTCTTGCCACACTTGTTTGCATATGCCGTGAATTTCTTTTATCATATCCTTCCCTCCTGCTCTTATCATTTCTCCTGTTATTCCATCTGTTCCAGGGCTTTTGTTGTTCTTCAAGCGGTTCACTGCCCACTCCACCTCTTCATATAGGATGTCATCATTTTCATCATCTCCCTTGGGTGGTGTTATATCTAGCAGTTCTTCCAGGAACTCTTTGTTCGTTTGTTCCATTTCACTATATAGCTCGCTGCAGTATTCTGTCCATCTCTCCTTTATCTTTTCTTTATCCATCAAGATGTTTCCGCACTTGTCTCTGATTGCCGTCTGTTTTGGTTGCCATTTCCTATTTATATTTTTTACCAGCTTGAACACTTCTCTTGTTCTATATTCTCCTGCGTATTGTTCGATGTCACTACACTGTTTGTCCAGCCACTTCTGCTTGTCCTTCCTTGCTGATGACCTTACTGCATTGCATAGTTTTTTATACTCTAGTGTTGCCTGTTCAGATTCCTTAGTCCTAAGTCTCATCTTCCTTTTTTCTTTTGCTAATTCTAGTGTTTGTTCACTTATCCACTTCTTCTTTGGCTGTTCTGCTAAAGGTATAGTTACTTCAACTGCCTGCTTTATGATTTCACTGAGTATGTCCACCTTCCTGTCCATATCGAGCGGTCCAATTTCTGCCTCGTTGATTCTCTGTGTTATTTCAGCTTCGTACTGGGCCCTTATCTCCACATTTTCAAGCACTTGGATGTTTCTTTTCTTTTCGTATTGCTTGCTTGGTATGCGCCTCAGCTTCAACTTCAAATTGCAAAGCACCAAGTTGTGGTCAGAGGATATGTCAGCTCCTCGAAATGTTCTACACAGCTTTACTGATGTTTGCCATCTTCTATCAATCAATACTAAGTCTATCATATTCGTATGTTTCCCATCCGGTGATGTCCAAGTATATTTCCTGCAGTCTTTTTGTTTGAACTTGGTGTTGCAAATCATCATTTCATGCTTAGCTGCAAAATCCAGTAGTCTCTCCCCTCTCTCGTTTCTTGTTCCGTACCCATATTTAAACATTATGTGTTCCCATCCTGTGTTATCACTTCCAATCTTTGCATTCCAATCTCCAGAAATAATCTTGATGTCTTTTCTTGGTAAATCTTTCAGGGTATTTTCCAGGTTCTCATAAAACTCTTCAATGTCTTCTTCTGTGCTGTCTGCGGTTGGTGCATATATCTGAATAACTGATATGTTCAAAGGTTGTCCATTAAATCTAGCCACAATTATCCTGGAGTTAACTGGCCTGTACCCTAGTAATGCTGCCCTTGCCCTTGAGTTCAGTATAAACCCTACACCTCTTTGGTGGTCGTGTTCCTCCCCTGACCAAATCACTTCTCCATTGTTCAGCTCTCCGATCCCAGTCCACCTCATTTCTGATAATCCCAGGATGTCATATTGATATGCTCCCATTTCGTTCCTCAGCAGCTCCAACTGCCCTGTTGCCCACAGTGTCCTCACGTTCCATGTTCCAACTGTAAGACCATGTTCCCCAATTTTCAGTCTCTGTTGATCTCTCCGTTCTCCGGTAGCCAACTTTTCGACCCAACCCCGGTCAATCGATTGGGGACGCGGACCTTGTTTAACCGGGCGTCGTCCGAGCCGGGATCCTCTATTTATGATTGTCATTGCATTGGATTTCTTTCGTCTGTTTCTTTATAAACGGAGTATCTGCACCCATCCGTTCGACCCTCGCACTTCTCCCACAAAGTGGGTTCCAGGCTTGGGACTGGCTCTTATCAGATCAGAGGCGGCGATGCCGCCCACGTTAGCCAGCTGCTTCAGGGTTCCTGCTGAGCCTGTCCACCTCGCGTAGCGCCCTAGGTGGTACTTCAGCCAAGACCTTCACCACTGATGGCATAGCCTCAGCAGGCATTCCCCTACTTAGCTGTTTCACCCCCTCACCACGTTGAGGTGTGGGTCGGACTTTGAGAGGGCAATTTAGAGTGCAGTTAAGTGGCATAACCAAGAGAAAAGTAGATCTGAACAACACAGTAGACTGACAGAGGATACGAATTAACTCAGATTAGTTAAGTGGTTTTGCGACTTTGAAAGGCTTGATAAAAGACTTAAAATGTAAGTAAGTAAGTAAGTAAGTATATCCTTTATTAATCCAACTGCTAACCGCATTTTGGTTTACACATGTATATCACGTCCAGATTAAAGTACTAAGGCCTATATTCCGGTGAAAATCATCCTAATTATGAAAGATTTACGAGCTAGACTGTCAGCAGTCGGGAGAACCCGATTATGAACACGGGGTCGCAAAGTATAACCCGTATGCTTAACAGGAGGTAATGGCACATGAAGCACATGTGTAGGACATGTAAGGACGGTCGTGAAAAGTTTAGAATCAGCAGTACGGATCAATTGTTCGAATCTAGGGTAGTCCACAGGAAGATAACCAGCTTTAATCAGTCTCCTAAATATTGCCTGTAGTCTCTCACGTCCCCTCTGCCCCACATAAATTAAATTTAATGAAGTTTTGGATGCTTTGTCTGCCTTCAAAATACACTCATTTACGCGCTGCCGGCCTGATGTGACATTGGGCTGCGTGACGTCATCGGTTTATTTACATGTCTACGTGTACATGGAGGATTGACGTTCTATGCGCTACCGACCTGATGTGACCTTGACCTGTGTTTCGTAACTGATATTTGTTTACATTTCCGCGTGTACACGAGGATTATACGTCTACAGTACTTGAGTCATTTTCCGTGTAATGATGTCTGTCACATACACAGCACAACAGCTCAATCTACTCCGTTCGTTTGCCCAGCGCCCTTGTCGCTCACTTCGAAAGACGCTATTTTATTACCAGATTTGGTGTCCGGCTGCTTATCGCTCATCCATCAACAACGTTACTTTGTCTCTACCTGGGAAAGTTTCATCGTCTTCGTCGTCTTCCATTCCGGCGTCCAGCTCTCATTTGGGCCTTGATGAGCTGGCTGCCCATGATCGATCTACTTCTGATCCTCTCGCTCCTGATCAGTCTCTTCAGGACGACAAGCGGCATCCAGGGCTTCGAATGGCTACCTGGAATGCCCGTTCTCTCTCGGAAAAATTCGCTTATGTAGCACAAACTCTTCAGGAAAGACAACTCGACGTCTTAGCCGTTACGGAAAGCTGGCACCGTGGTTCTGATGACGTGCCTCTTCTTCGTGCTGCTCCGTCCGGTTTCTCCATCTACGACCGCCCCAGAGCCTCTCGTCCGGATGACAGCTCGGTTCGTGGTGGGGCTATTGCTGTCTACATCCGCTCTACACTTCGAACCTCCGTAATTCAACTTGATCCGGACATCACTTCATTCGAGGCGCTATGCCTTGCTATTTCTACATCCCATGGACCATCAACTCTTCTGGCTCTCTACAGACCTGGCTCTGCTCCTCTAACCGGAACATTTTTTGATGAGTTTTCATCTGTTCTGGAGAGTCTAATCACAAGAAACAGTCAGCTGGTTATTTTAGGTGACTTCAACATACATCTAGAAGACTCCTCAGACCCATCTACTCTACGGTTCCTTGATCTGCTTGCTCAGTTTGGTCTTCGTCAGCATGTAAGTGAGCCCACTCATGTGCTCGGCGGTATCCTCGATCTGATCATCACGTCTGACGAAGTATCTATCTGTGATCTACATGTTCACCCGCCGTCTTTGTCTGATCACCAGCTCGTTGAACTAACTCTTCCCTTCTTGCATCTGCAACCCATACACGCCATTCGTATGGTGCGTGGCTGGAAGACCCTTGACTATCAAGTATTCCGTGATGCTCTTCGCTGCTCAAAACTTGGTTCTGACTCCTCTTCACTGGATGTCTTGTCGGTGGCTGACCTGTTTGACCTTTACTCCACCACCATGAACGAAATACTGGATAAATTACTACCTCAGCGGAGGGTCAAAATGCGCATGCGACCACTTGCTGTGTGGTTTGACAGCGAGTGCCGCCAGTATCGTAGACGTACACGCTGTCTTGAAAGACGCTACCGTCGCTCGAAAGATCCGGCTGACCACCTGACGTGGGTGACTCAACTCCGATCGCTCCATCGTCTATATCACCGCAAGGAGGCTGAATTTTGGGAGAGACTCGTCGCTCGAGATGAAAAGAACCCAAAACGTCTCTGGTCTTCCATCTCGGGACTCCTGGGCCGAGCCTCCCGTTCGTCTTCCTCTCCTGCGTTTTCGGCCAATGATTTCCTCAGAATGATGACAGAAAAGATTGCGGGCTTACGTGCTTCAACCGCTGACTCGTCTCCACCTGAATTCACACGCACGGACTTCAAGTTTGGTGACTTTCGTCCCATCCTTGAGGCTGATCTTCGACGTGTTCTCAGCTCTTCAAATCAGAAATCTTGTGAACTGGACCCGCTTCCTCCGTTTATTCTTACTAATGTTTTGGATGATGTTGTCCCATTTTTGATATATTTCTTCAATAGGTCTCTAGCAGAGGGCCATCTCCCTCCATCTCAGAAGCAAGCTATTGTCTTCCCTACCCTCAAAAAACCTAATCTTGACTCACAAGTATGTTCTAACTATCGTCCTATTTCTAACCTTTCTTTTCTCTCAAAAACTCTTGAGAGACTTGTCTCGCTTCAACTTCTGCCCTATCTTGAACAGTCTGGACTCCTCCCTTCTAGTCAATCAGGGTTTAGAGGTCACCATTCTACGGAAACTGCCCTCCTGTCCCTTCTCTCGGACATTTATACTGCCATTGACAGGTCTCATTTGACGCTTCTAGCACTCTTTGATGTTTCCTCGGCCTTCGACATGGTTGACCATGAAATCCTACTTCAACGTCTTGAACTATCTTGTGGTCTCAGTGGTCTCCCTCTTCTTTTGTTCAAATCTTACCTCTCTGACCGTACTCAGAGGATTGTCCTTGGTGACTCCAGAACTGCCTGGGTTAGAGTTGAGTATGGTGTCCCACAGGGTTCTGTCCTTGGCCCCATTCTGTACTTACTCTACACAGCTGACATTCCTTCTATATTTACTAAACACTTTACCTCTGGTCACCTTTATGCAGATGATGTTCAGATCTTTGTCCAAGGCCCATCCTCTCAGCAGATCTCCCTTGTTGGATCCATTGATTCCCTGTCACATGATCTCCACTCTTGGATGTCATCAAATCGACTTAACCTTAACTCTTCTAAGACCCAACTGATCTGGTT
The DNA here is from genome assembly GCA_963556255.1 of Allolobophora icterica. NCBI lineage: Eukaryota > Metazoa > Annelida > Clitellata > Crassiclitellata > Lumbricidae > Allolobophora > Allolobophora icterica. Next base: position 955,120 of record OY744606.1, on the reverse strand, counting down.
TGGCACTAAACAGCAACTCTCTAAACTTGATATCCCACTTCTGTCGTCAATATACCCTGCTTTTTCATTTTCATCCAGTGTTCGGGATTTGGGTGTCACCCTTGATAGTACCCTCTCGTTTTCTGAACACCTCTCCCACCTGACACGTTCCTGTTTCTATCATCTGAGGCGTTTGAGGGCTGTAAGACGATCAGTTTCTTCTTCAGTGTTTACTACTATGGTCCATGCCTTCATTTGCTGCCGCATTGACTATTGCAATTCATTGTTTGCTGGGCTCCCTAAAGCGCGCCTTTCATCTCTGCAGTCTGTTCTGAATGCGGCTGCCAGGCTCATTGCTCGTTTTCCTCGCTTCTCTCACATAACTACCTTTATGACTGATGTACTTCACTGGCTTCCTGTTGCTTCCCGCATCCAATACAAGGTTCTTCTCCTGGTCTCTAGGACTCAATTGGGAAAAGCTCCTAAATACCTCTGTGACCTAATGCGCAAACCTCTATCTGCTCTGTCTTCCCGCCCTCTTCGGTCTGCTGACCGCCTTGATCTGCTTGTCCCTCGCGCAAGGACTTCGATGGCTCAGCATCGTGCGTTTGCCATCCTTGGCCCTTCCCTTTGGAATGACCTGCCCCCCTCTCTCCGTAGCAAGATTTTGCTTGGGATCTCGCCTTCTTCTCTCCGCTGCCTAAAGACCTTTCTTTTCCCTCGGGGCTGACACGCTGGGAGCGCCTCTGAATAGTCTATGCTGTGAGAGGCGCTTTATAAATAATTATATAAGATAAGATAAGATAAGATAAGATAAGATAACCACACCAAGCGGACGCAGCGTACGTCATCCTCGCCACTGTGGTAGCTGTCACCACATCGTACATGTGCACTCAAAGTTCTATGAAATCTGTATTTTTATACTTTGAGGTAAATTTAAATAGTGTTCTAAATTATATAAAACTTAATGTGACTGTTGTATATTTTAGATTAAGGTTGTGTATTAGTGTTGCGCTATTATCTGCTAACAAACATAGATGTTCAATTAGTTTTGGAGGACCATCTCGTGGCATTTTGAAAAACAGAAGTAGTAAGAAGCGGTAATTTTCTTAATTTAGTTTTAAAACTTTTTAAATGTAATTGCTATTGTAAAATAAATAAAATCAATGCAATAATGAATACGCAATCAGTCGCTAAGTTATTGAAACGTTTTAAGAAGGACGATCTTCAAATTGTTGCAAATAATTGGAGTGTATGTCGTTCGAAACTTCGTCTAGCACCCGATGGGCTCATCAGGGAGTTAGATGGTTCCAGCGGAAAAAAGAAATTCATCTCTAGTGTTTTGAAGGCGCTTCGAGTAAGTACACAGTTTGCTCTTGAATGTTAGTTGGATTCTGGCTGATCCCGTATTAGATATTGCGGATCGTAAGCATAATTATTGTGTAATTGTAATTAGTAACTTCTACTGTGCCAGTGTCTAATGAACAAACCTCGAGGCATCAAGCGATGGCGCTGCAAACCAAGACGTAATCAGGTCAATATCCAGAAGGTCAGTCCGTAATCTGACTGATTTGAAAGAGGCAGCCTATGGTGGATAAGCAGTTTGAAAGAGGTAAGTCCTAAGTTGAGAACGAAATGACATAAGTGACTGAGCAGAATAGACGGACACAGGGAGGGAGTTCCAAAAAGTAGGTCCAGAAACAGAAAAAGCCAAGAACAGTTCTTGGTTTAGGTATAACCTGTGTAAGCACCAGATGTCATGGTATTTCCATAGATATTCACCCTTCCGAGGACCAACGGTGCAGCGTTGTTTAATTTAATCGCTTGCAAGCAGTGAAAAATCCCACTGTCGATGCCGATGCAGTCAAAGTAGACATCATAGAATCAGTGAAATTTGCTAGATAGCAGTGGCTTTAATTAAAGCATGCAGCACCGAGCCTTCATTTTGTAATGCTCCATATTTTCATTTTTGCAGAGGAAGGCCGTTGGTGACCAGGATGTTGCCGAACTCGATCTTTTGCGTAAGTATCGTGTTTGTTTGTTCTCCTTTCGTCCCTTGTTTATCTGTTCTGGGTTCAAACCCTACTGTGTGGTTTGAAGTTGACTACACATTGTCAAGCTGTGCTGGCTAGGAAAGTTTTACCTGGTTCATCCTTGTGAAAGTTTGTTCTCTAGGTCGTCCTTAGGAAAGTCTGTCCTGTTCGTCCTCAGGAAGGTTTGTCCTGTTGTTGTTAGGAAAGTTTTCCTTAGGAAACTTTGTCCTAAGTAGGAAACTTTGTCCTGTTTGACCGTAGAAAGTTTTTCCCTCATCCTTGGGAAAGTTTGTTGTGCAAATTACACTTGTCATCATAGTGTTTTTCAAAGTCTTGATACGAAACCTAAGAAAGCCCAACTTCTTGCCACGGTCTGAGTCATTCATGTGGCATGGTGGTCTATACAGTAGCGTGCTGGTCTTTAATCCAACGTTTGCAGGTTGGTGCCTCCTGAGTGGACTCGCACAAATTGTTCGTGCATGCCTGATTTCCAGACCTTTGCGTACATTGTAAATAAGTAAATGAATAAATAGCTAAATAAATGAAGACATAAATGAATTTTCGTTTTGGGACCTACTGGGTTTGCCCATGTCCACATCACATCGTACACCAGAATAAAATGTTCCATCGCATCATGTGAAATCTGATATGACTTTGGTGGGGTTGGAGATCCAAAGATTCATTTAGCTTTAGGAAACGTCCTTATAACATGACTTTGTTATGAGGTGGTTCCTGTTATGGCTCCCAGAGGCAGCTCTGTATAATGAGTTTTGTGTGTATAATGCGATACTTAAGTACATGCATATTCTAAAATGTATGTTCTATAAAGAGTCGAGTTTATTTTTGATTCTTGTATGGCTTTTTGTTTTTTTCTGTGCGTTGGTAGTTGTTTCCAGTTATCCTACGAGCAAAAGTTGGTTGGTGTTCAAGCTGGATCGCTCCTCAGGTAAGACCATATCACGAGTTATCATGCTAAACAACATGTTCTATTGATAAGGAATTTGGTAAGGGAAATGATGTTTTACACACTGCCACTTCCTGCAGGATTCCTCAGGTCTCACACTGATATGTTTCAACTTGCGTTCCTCCTTTGTTCTTAATTTAGGTGCTATGTAATATTCAAATACATATATGCACATATACTTATGTATACACATAAATGTATACATACTGGGGTTCATACATATGTACATACTAGGGACCTGCGAATCACAAATTTTCAGTCGAATCGAATCTCGAATCGAATCGGGGGTAAAGATTCGAATTCGAATCGAATCTCGAATCGAATCAGCGGGTACCAGTTTTGTGTTAATGAAGCCTGATTGCACAGGCATACCAGAGTATCAATGACTTTTCTGCAGTTTAAAATCAATTAAACTAAACATTAAGCTCTATTAACAGAATTAAAAATAACACAATTGATTAATTAATTAATTAAGTATATTCTTTGTGCCAATTACATAACCGAACTTTGGTGTACATACAGCTTAGCGGAGTTTATTACAGAGCTTCTCATTTGTGGCGATCGATCGATCGCTCTCCTTGGTCGCACGCCTAGCAAAGGTTCGGGCGAGCGGTTAATCCATCGCCTAGCGGAAGGCGTCGGTCGTCGCTCGATGAGTTTAAGTTAAACTTCAAGACGATAGACGGAACTGGAGCCAGACCATTATTTTATTTATCTAATTTACATTACATTAATTTACTTACTTGCGGCAGCGGTGAATGCTGAGTGATCGCTCTGAGTTCATACAATATGATTGGCCATAACAACACGGTCGACACCTCACGCCTCACGACTTCATTCGTGGAGTCACTATAATTATATGCAACTATACAAAATAGAGGTCGACCGCGCAGTGCTTACCTAAATCCAGCGCGATAGATTTTCAAACCGCCTACTATTTTCAAATGAGAAGCTCTGAGTATAGGCCTACAGCAGGGATTGTTTTAACGTGCAATGAAACACAAAATGTGCAGTGATGAAAGGCTGTTAACCGCTCTTTGTGCATGAAAAGAATTGTAATTCATAATTATTTATGATTTTTATGTGCTCTGGCGCTGGCCATGTGCACATTGTGCAGTGATAAATTTTCCTTAAAACATGCCCTGGCCTACAGGATTCCAATTATTAACCCTTTTCAGAGGGTTTGCTGTCATCGCATGCCGCGTTTCACGCAGAAATTCAACAACCAATCCACGGGCAGTAAACAATTAAACCAATTAGTTTACAAGAAATTGCGTCAAGTGCTAATCATTTTTCCGCAAAACGATTCGAAATTTTTCGAATCATGACATCATTTTCGAATCGAATCGAATACCGCCGTCCGATTCGTTTTCGAATCGAATATCGAAGCTTCGCAGGTCCCTAGTACATACATATGTATATGTACACACGCATATGTAACTAACTTTCTTTGTTTATCTTATTGATAGGAAAGGTCCCGCCAACGGGTCGCTCACCACAACAGCTTCAGAAGCAACTTCAGACACGACTCGATGCTTACCAGTTCAAGAATGTAAGCGTGATTCGCTGGAAGTTTAGCCATAGCAGGAACATTCGGATAAAAGATGATGACGGAGATTGGGATTGATTATGTAGTGCAAGCACATCTGAAATTATTGATGTATACTCCAGTGATATGTATTCCACCTCGGACCCATGGTTACAGGCATTGGCATTTACTGCAGGCCTGTCGTAGAAGCTTGTTGCTGTTCGAGCTATGTCAGATAAAGGTTGAATTAACTTTATTTGCTGAGAATTTTCAACTTTAGCAGTGATTAGAATTTGGGTTAATGAGGTCGTTGTAGTTGTTGATAAAGTAAGGTTATTGATGATCCTGTTAATGTGACGTACTGCGATTATCAGCATTGCCCCGGTATATAACCGTGCAAGGCTGTGAGCAGTGGTTTTGGGAGATGTTTGAAGGGGGCTATATAAATGTCTTGTTACGTTACATAAAGTTATTACTCAGTTGAATTAGATTGGATTATTAGATTTAGGGTTACATCTGTGTAGGGACCTTGAGCAAGTCCTTGCTCGGCGCCACCGATCGATGCTCGCTCATCATATACTGGTGCTTTATAAAGGCATAATTTTAATAATATGAATGTTCGGTTGGCTGAAGGGACCAGTTCATCTCCTGTGTTGTTTCGAGGTGTTAATGAGTGTTAGTTTCGTAGGTCGTGAGAGTGACTGCGAAAGATGATGCGTTATGGATCTACCTGAATGTCACCGACAACAAGCGAAAGTCGTTTTCGCTGGCCAACGTAACGTATGTCGTTCACTATCCAGGAACGGACTTCCTCTGCATTGCCAATCTCCGGGCGGCTCGCAAATCTTACATTTTTCAGGTGAGCTCAGAATTTATCTATTTATTTATTGGAAGCACTTTTTACCGTTGCAAGGTGAGTAATCTGAGAATAAGTTTTATTTTGTTTTTGATTTTCTAGTAATAACTATGGAGTCCAATTTAGCTGTTGCTCACAGCAAGGTGTATGCATACCATATTGGGGAATGGGATAGATGAATGGTAACACTCTTGCTTGAAGAACAAAGATCTTGAAAGACGCGGTTCGATACCCTTGAACTCCCTATAGTTGACTCAGCCTGCCACTCCCTAGGGGGCAGCTGTAAAATGAGTGGGTGCCTAACAGGCTGCCAAGACTTGTGTTCTATAAGATCTTGATAATTGTGCTGTCATATGTTTCAATGTTACTGCAGTTTGTCAGTGAGCTTGTCAATAAACACAAATATATTATTATATCTATGCGTGTCATTTACTATGGTACATTATAGTACAGTTATGTGTCATTTATGGTTCATTATAGTACAGTTATGTGTCATTTATGGTTCATTATAGTACAGTTATGTGCCATTTATGGTACATTATAGTACAGTTATGTGTCATTTATGGTTCATTATGGTACAGTTTTGTGTCATTTACGGTACATTATAGTACAGTTATGTGTCATTTATGGTACATTATAGTACAGTTATGTGTCATTTATGGTACATTATAGTACAGTTATGTGTCATTTATGGTACATTATAGTACAGTTTTGTGTCATTTACGGTACATTATAGTACAGTTATGTGTCATTTATGGTACATTATAGTACAGTTATGTGTCATTTATGGTACATTATAGTACAGTTATGTGTCATTTATGGTACATTATAGTACAGTTATGTGTCATTTATGGTACATTATAGTACAGTTATGTGGGTTTTGCCTCAGCCATAGCTTGTCTTCTTGTGACATAGGTCTTAATCACTGTCCTCAAATGCAGCTCGTTAGAACAACTCGATCTGGAAGGACGCTGTGTCAAATCGCTGATGAATATTGTCCTTGACCAGCACAGCCAGGTTTCAACAATCATCTACTTAATAATTCAGTATTTTTGTACTTTAATTTTTATTGCTGTAATTTTTTATTACTCATTTTTCATGCAGTAATTTTTATCATGTCATTTTTATCAGTGTAATTTTTTTATTCCTGCTAATTTTTAATGTCGTTTTTGGTCTCATTTTATTACTTTGATATTTCGTTATTGTCATTTTGCATTACTGTTGTATTGTCTAGGTGTCAGTTTTCATACAGTCCTTTGTCTGTAGACCCCAGAACAATTTGCCAGTCACTCTTTGATTGTTTTTTGTTGTTGTAGGAAATGACTCGTTCTACGGACAACAGGTTTCCTGCATCGCGAAAGAGAAAGGGTGAGACGGCTGTGGAATTGTTCTCTTAATGCACAAAATGTTGGGTAGATCCAGAAAGTGTTTGAATTAACTTTCTAAGGTTTATTTTGTTTATGCTTTGTCGGAGAAATGTCTTCCGTTTGTATCTGAGGGTTTCTGCTGTCTTTGTGGGTAGCATCAGATCCATTGCCTGTAAACTACCATACATGTCCATTCAACATAGGTACTCTTCCTTGCTTCTCTCTTTTGTTTGTGTTTGTCTGTCTGTTTGTCTGCCTGTCTGTGTTTGTCTCTGTCTGTATGCCTGTCTGTGTCTGTTCGTCTGTCTGTCTGTGTGTCTGTCTCAGTCTGTTTGTCTGTCAATAGCGTAATCCATGATGCGATGTCGTGCCTTCTGGTATAGAGCCTTCTTGTTTCCTCAAAGAGACGTAGCTGGCACTTGTTTGAACGCCTCTACACAGCTCCTACAAAGCCTCGTCCTGGTATATGTCAATCAATTATCCTTGCTGGGGCATCGACTGGTCAAGTTAAATTGCAATCCAGTCTAATCCAACTTATGTAGAACTCTTATTATATACAAGGCATCACACAATGGTTGCTTCAAGCTAAACCGTTATTATTGTCAATTAGTAACTTCTGTTGTGCCGGTGTCTAATGCACAAGGCATCAACCGATGGCACATCAAAACCAAGGTGTAATCAGGTCAATATCCAGAAGATCAGTTCGTAAGACAGAGAGGCAGCCTATGGTAGATAAGCAGTTTGAAAGGGGTAGCACAGATACCGGGAAAGAGTTGCAAAATCTAGGTCCAGCAACCGAAGACGCTTGTTTCCCAAGACCAGTTCTAATCTTCGACCAGAGAAAGCCAATTAGGTGACATGGCCGAATACTGATGAGGAGTTGAAGATCACAATCTTTTGGAGAAGTTGAATCCAATATAGGTCGTGGAAATCAGACATTGATGAACAGTTGCTGCTGGCACCAGAGAAGTTTTCTCAGACGTTGATAATTTTATTCTTGTCTGTTGACTTGACCAGCTCCTGATTCGGATGACCTGGACAGTCGAATTCACCAGGAGAACTCGAGGGAGAAGCGGAGGCGTCACGAGTATGTGCTGAATCGGTTTGGTGAAGAGCCGCAACCAGTTCTCGAAAAAGTAACCTATACGGTAAGCACGAATGGTGCAGCTCAAATCGGTTGAGTAGGATGTGGATCGAATGTGAGGTCAGGTAGCCTGCCATAGATACCTCTGTCGTCATAGCAATCTCTTTTGTCATGGCTGACTCTTTGGTTATAGATATCTCTTGTGGCTGCCTCTTTTGCTATATTGTCATAGATGCCTCTTGTCATAGATTTCTGTTGTCATAGATGTCTATTGTCATAGATGTCTCTTGTCTTATATACCTCTTTTGTCATAGATGCCTCTGTTGTAACAGATCTATGCCTTTTTAGAATTAGGTACCTCCTTGTCATAGATGCCTTTTGAATTAGATACCTCTTGTCTTGGATCCCGCTTTTGTCGTAGATACTTCTTTTGTCTTAGATATCTCTTTTCTCTTAGACAACTCTTTTGTATTAGGTACCTCTTTTGTCTTAGGTACCTCTTTGTCTTAGATATCTCTTGTCTTAGATAACTCTTGTATTAGGTACCTCTTTTGTCTTAGTCTTAGATACTCAACCTTTTGTGGGTTAAGTGACTTTTGACAACGAATTGTTATTATGAAGTAAGGTATCTGTGCATTGGAGATTTATTCAGGTTTTTCATTTGCCAGCTGCACTTCTTTTCTAAGGTTCACTGATAAGGGCTTGTTCAGAAAATTTTGAAAGCATTCTGGGATTTTGTAAATGTGCATTGATTGATTCGGTGATTGATTGATTGATTGATTGAATCCTTTACTGAACTCTGTACAATTCTGTAAGTGTGCATTGATTGTAATTTGTAATTGGAAATTTAATACTTTGCCAGATCAACAATAGTTGTTAAGTTAACTGCATTTGTATAGTTATAAATTTAACTTGTCATTGACAGTATGGCAAAAATGTTTTTCCTTTTAGCTGGAAACCAACTTCCGTGGTGGGAGCCATGCGTCAAGCGAGCTCAGTAACTCTCTCGTGCGTTGTCATGTCAAGTTTAGTGGTCCCAGCGTTCTCGAAGGCATTAAAAACCTTGCGAATGCTGGTCTTGCGGATATTCCAATGAAAGACCATCTTGCAAAGATAAAGTCACTTGCAAGGAACAAGTTTCGATTTGTGCCAAAAAGTCTGTCGCAGGCATGAGTGTCGTTGTTTGAGAGGAAAGGGTTTTTCTGCCTCGTCATTGTGGCTTGGAAATATTCCATTTCCACGACGGATAAATTTAACAATGTGTGAAATCGCTGAAAAATTATGCTGATTTGGTTTCAAAACGGACTGATTTTTTTAATTTTGTGGATTTATTGGGTTTTTGATCTTTAGAAAGATCTAATTGTTCACACGCTGGACGTAAATGATATAAAGGGCTTTTGAGCCTTGTTTTTATTATTTTGTGTGAATCTAAACCTTAGAGAGTTTCAGAATCGGTGCCCAAGAGCAGCGAGTTGATATGGTATCTGTAGGAAATAAGTTTTGTTTTTCAAAGAGAACTTTTGAGCCGTGTTTTGTAACGGTGAATGTGGAAACTGGAGAGAGTTGACCGGTGGGGCAAGCTACTAGAAACTTTAAATTAACCGTTCGGAGTGGAACAGTTTTAACGCAGACTTTTATATGAATGTTGAGGACCGAAAATGCAGGAAGGATCCCCAGTTTAAATTAAATTGTCGGAATTGTATCAACGTTAACTGTTTTGTATCGACAACGATGACTTGAAGCGTGGCAGCTAACAATGACTTAGAGAGATTAGTCAAATCGATTGCCGTTGTCTTTACGAATATTCAATCAATTGGCTATTTTAATTATGTTAATTGACTGTAATGTTGACACAGGTTTTTATAGGCTGTGGTGAGGCCAAGGGTAAACTGAGGTGAAGACTTGTGGGGTGTCTATAAAGGACATCTGTGTAAGTGTGCTGTTTTGGACCTCTCCTGTGTTGACACTTGTCTGCTTTACCCTTCCCTTCTCTTTTATGGGCCTCTGCATTACACCAGAATACCATGGCCTTGCTTGTGCTACCCTGTTGATTTTACAGGGGTAACCATACTGCAAGGTGGGGTACAGTTATTCAACTGCTTCATACCAAAATGTAGATGCAGGCATGGACATGACCTCCTTCCCTTGTCCACATTTAGGCACCAGTCTTTAGAAGACATCTCTAAAGGAACGACCCCTTGTCCGCCCACATTTGGTTAGAAAGAATCGGGGTGTAGGGTGGCTGTACCTCATCATCTGTCTCAAGAGCCACCCTGCCTCTTTTGGTACCCCTAATAGTAATCGGTGCCGTTTAGGTTCTGACCCATTTTAACCCGTCTCTAGGCCTCTTATAAATGATGGGGTCAAGATCTTAGTGGCCTCACTCCTCACCTATCATGTGAAAGTTTTGTACGTAAGACTTGACGAATTTGTCTCGTGTGTTTAGATTTATTTGTTTTTAGATAGTAATTTTGGATTTATATCGTCTGTGAAAAGACATAAAACTGTTTGAAATATAGAGCTTTGTAAGAAAACTGTTTCGTTTGCCTTCATACTTCAGAAAAGTTGCTGTAAAAATGGTAATATAAACATGTGTTGCAGTCGCCTTTTTACAATAGAGAACGGTTTCCATTTCCAGTTGTGCTATTGACTTGTGAGAAAATGTTAATCGGTTAACTAGTGCTTGGTCAATGAAGGTTGATAGTGTTGGCGTTTTGCTATGATGTCACGATGTGTTACCTCTGCCTTCTTACTTTTGCAGAGTTCTTGTAGAGTCTAAAATCAACACCAGGGCAGATATTTTGTTTGAGATTTCTGCACCTCCTAGCCAACTCAGCTATAATGAGTATACTGACCAAGTGGGGAGATGTCCCAGCGAGAGAGGACTGGCCACCCACCCTCATATGCCGAGGCTAAGAAAATGAAGTTGCTAACACTTGATACCCATAGATGCCTTGGGGTTAGCTGAAGGGACTGTTCTTCTTGTAAGCAACATACATGTGTTGCCTTTACGTGTGTGCTTCAGGAAGTTTTTTATTTGAGATAAACTTCAGGCAGGAGAAGAACAAGTTGCTACAGCCAAACGAAAGCAAGTCGTCAAAGCTAGCGACTTTATTTTCTCGGCCTTGATTTATGCTGGAGGAGGAGATTTCTTCTACCGACACTCAATGTGCCCGTTCGTATCTGTTTTCGATATAGAGGGTGCTAACATAAGGGATGCAATGGATTTGACAATGACCGAGGATAATTGAGATCATTTATTCGTACCCATTGCCAGCAAATGGCTGACGTCATTAAATTGATGATGGTGATGATGAAAAGTATTGAGATCTGGAATGGTGATGGACCTTCCACTTTGGAATCTTGTTTTTCCATCTGAGATTGGTTGATATATTCAGACGATAGTAAATGTGCATGTATGTGTTTGACTATATCGACCACACACGGCTGCGATCCTGATAATTTTCAATGAATTGATCGGGTGAGATCCTTTAGTACTGTCTCAGTGGACAGCATCTCAGCTTTTATGAGAAAGCTCGAAAGAATTGGCTATCGAACATTCCATGTATACTATAATTTGGACTGGTTCTGAGACAGATGAACTATTGTCTTCTGAACCACTTTGAACCTCTGCTAGGTCCAGGGCTGTAGTGGTAAAATTACAGGTGAGCAGGCCTACACGCTACCGGTTAGTTTTCCGAAACTAATTAGAGACGAGTACAAATATTTTGTGAGGTGAGTATACGGTCTCAAGAGGTGAGTAGTGAGTACACGCTGTATATCCGCGTATACCCTCGACTACAGCCATGGACTTAGACCAGGTTTATTTGTCGAGTTTTTCGTTATATATTTATAAAACAGTTGTGGTTCTTACAACTGATGAGACAGGACGATTCCTGGTTGGGAAAATGGCTTTGGTCAATCACCGAACAACCACCAGTCAGCTGGCTATCATCTATCAGTTGATACCCACTTCAGGCCACTTGATAGATATGAGACTCTGCTAGGACTTTGAAGTTAGGTCGATTGCACCAGACGAAATCTATTGTCTTCAGTCCGAAACAGTTGCGGAAGTCAAGATGGATTGAAGAAGAACTTCATTATTCATAGAAGAATGGCAATGCTCTGGTGATAAATTGAATGAATGCTTTCTAGACACCTAGTCAAGACATAGGAGCTCCTATGTCCAATCAGATGAAAATGAGGAGACCGTCACCGTGTGAGGAAGGGTCTCAGGATTCAGAGCTTGGTCGCTGAGGATCCAGCCAACCGCAGCTGATCACGTGCCACAGCAGAGGGTCATCCATAAATTACACCGCCCGTCCACTTCATTGGCTAAAGGTCCCTCAACGCATCCAATACAAAATCATTTCTCTTACTTACAACGCCCTTCAAACCTCTCAACCTTCTTACATTCGCCAGCTATTCACCATCCAACCGTCCGGGTCTACTCGCTCATCGTCATATCTTTCTCTATCTCGGCCTTCAGTGTCCTCATCTCTGAAATTCTGCAACCGCTCCCTAATCTATGCTGCACCGGCTCTTTGGAATGACCTCCCAAAAGTTCACCGCCAGTTCGCTCATCCTCCCATATCGCCTGTTGACATCACCTCTCCTCCGCTTGCACTGTCCTCCGCTGCTTTCCACTCACGACTGAAAACCGAACTCTTCAAGACATATCCTATCCTGATTCCATTCCTGCGCCACCACACAACCGCCATAATCACCGATTACCACCGTAGCACCCTGCTGTCTCCTCGGCTTGACCTCCCGGACTCTGACCTGGCACCGGAACGGATAAGGCGGATATGGCTATTGCGGATTTGATTTGATATAGCGCCGGTGATTAAGCTGGTCTCCCTGACGTGGCGCTGAGAAATTTCGGAGATTTACATTTACATTTAGGCCTACTTTCTGTAAAACGTTCGATCATGGCTTTACTCGTTATAATAATTAGTCTATTATTTAGTCTATCACTTCGTTGTCTGACAGATTTTAAGAGTTTAGCAGAATCTGAATCGATAAAATTATAAGTGTAGCAAGAAATAGTATAAATAGTCAGAAAGCTATGGGTGGTGGGGCACCGTGGTGCGCGGCCAACTGTCACTTTAGGTTTTCATGGTAAATATTTGAAAGATCGCGCACTTCACCAAAAAATTGCTTCTAGGGTCAAAGCGGATTGGCAGCCTCTGCTACTTGCGTGCCCTTCAAATTATCACCCGACTTTGGACTTGAAGGTTTTAACTAATGAAACCTTAGAGAATGTGCTTCGCCCATAATCCGCTGAATGCAATTCTGGTGAACCGGATCTGTTGATCTGTGATGTTTCTGTATTTGAAAACGACAAAGTCGAATGTTTCCGGGACTCTGACGAGATGTGATGCGGCACACAAACTCGCGGAATGGTCCAAGACCACTCAGTCGGCGAAGGTATTAAGACCAACGCACAGGCTTTGACGCCTCCTTCGGCATTCGATTGTAACTCTTTGTAAGACACTGCTGCCACCTGCAGTTGACTATGTCTCAGATAACGGGTTATATAACATATCCCAAGGAGAACAATGTCTCTCATTTGATGACGTATTATTTATTGTTATGGAACAGTTGCCATGGTGATAAAGGACGTTTATTTTCGATGTTGAAGGAATTACAATCCTATTATGACGTAATATGTATCTTCGATGTTTTGAAATTGTAGCAATAATCAGAATAATATTCCGATAAATTCTATAGCGCCACTAAAATGCTAAAAAAAATTCAGTTTGCACGTACCAGGTCTAACTAAGGTTTCGATCGTGCTTCATGTCATTATGTTTCTTAACAGATCATCTGACAACCTTTAACTGCTGCTGCCACCTATTGGCTAATAAAGCAAACAGGCGTCAAAATTGATTTTAACACGACTTCTACACGATTTCTTTTGACTTTCTCTACTGATAGGCCTACTGCACAACTTTTGACTGTTTTGAATGCATTGTTGTAAAGTGTATACGCCTTTGTCTCGCGCTGAAAACGATTGTTTGCTTACTTACTCTGGTCAACCACGATACTAAAAATCAATCCTTTATGTTCAGACTTCTGATCATTGAAACAGATCATATCCATACGATGGCCTTTGTCCACTCATTCCTAACAATTTAAACCTGCTGGTGAACGAGCTTATCCATCATGGACTACGGACTGACCTGGAAACTGGCCTGATTACAGCGAGGTTTTGATGCGTCATCGGCTGAGTCCGTGGACCGTGTTGAGTAGAAGCCTGTAGCGATATTTTACTTCTCTGATTAATTTCACTTTTGGTTCTTATTCACTTAGTCGAGGCATGGCACCAGCTCGTTCTCGAACGCTGCCTCAAGCGAGAAAAGTCGTTCAGAGAGGGGCCATCCATATATTACGTACGCATGGAGGGGGTAACCGAAATGCATGTGCTTGCGTATGCTTGCGAGTGGGGGTGGGGGTCTACTGATAATGTGCATACGCATAGGAAACGGGGGCCTTCAAATTGATTGGCCTTCAAGTAAGTTAGAATTCAGTCTTTCCAGCTATCTGGTACTACCAGAGGAAGTAGGACTGGGAGAGGTGTCACTTGTATGCCATCTTACCTCTGAATGCTATTATTAAACTATCACACAACTCAGCAGTGAGTCCATGGATTACTCACCTTCAATCTGGCCTAAAGTGCAGACAGTCGCTGCTTGGACCTGTGGCACTGACATTCTGCAGCTGGTCTTGGGGGTGGGGGGGTGCGTCAACCGTAGATGGGGTGGGGGAGTACGTGTGCGTGCAGGGAGGGAGAGGGGTCCAATTTTTTCGGATTTTTGCGTACGTAATATATGGATGGCCCCCAAAGAACAAACATCCGATTGCCTGGGGACTAAACACAGACAGACAGACAGACAGACAGACAGACAGACAGACAGACAGACAGACAGACAGACAGACAGACAGACAGACAGACAGACAGACAGACAGACAGACGGAAGCATAGGCGTAATTCGTACCCCCTCCCCCACTTCTTGGGCTGGGGGTACCATACCCCCTCTTTTGAACAATGCCAACCAATATTATATTATTGTGCCTTCCCAGATATCGCAGTCTTCGCCTTGCTTCGTGTATGTAAGAAATTGGTACCCCCACTTTTTACACCAATGTTACTCCTCAGTCTAAGCACCGATGTTGTACGGCCACTTCACCCGTGTACAGCTTAGTTCTAAGGGAGTTTGTATGTGAGAGTGAGTAAGCGTTTGAGTTATTGAATGAGTGTGACAGACTGACAGAGTGATAGAGGAAAGAGTCCCTCGTTTGTTTAGGCAGTGACTGAGCGAGCGAGCGAGTGAGTAAACCACTTCCAATAGCGGCTTCTCAATTAAAGACCAAAACCTTTTCTCTGTCAGTGAAACTTGACCAAAAACATCCACGAAGTTAATTACTTTGACTGTACAGTGTACAGAATCAGAGAAAGCAGGAACAACATTCAGAATTTTACTAATCGTAGGCCTATATATACATGTGCCGGAGATGAGACAGAAATATTCGCTAGAGGCGCCACGTCAATAGAGATCCTATTTTTACTAGGGGCTCTAAGTGATTGGCATAGGAGTGTTTGGTTACAGTGAAACTGAGCCGTCTGAGAGGTAACTCCGAGAGACGACCATAGCCCGTGGATTTAAAGTGCTAGCGACTTAATTTTCTTAGCCTCAGCAATTAAGGTTTAGATGGCAAGTCATGTTTCTAGTCAGGTAGCTAACATGATTTCTGTTTAAACTGTTCAGGTCACTATAGGGGTCTATTATTATTATCTAATTATTATTATTATTATTTTTTCTCGAGGTATATATAAGCCCTCAGGAGTCTAGAAAATTATGCCCGAAGCTGTTGTTGAATGTCTGAAAAATCAGGCCTCGTTCTCCGCAACATTAGCGAACGTGCCACGAAATGTGATGGCTTTGTAGCGCTGGAGCCCGGATGCAGATAGACAAGCTGTGAAAAAGAAAAGTGACATCATCATCATCGTCATCATCATCATCATCATCATCATCATCATCATCATCATCATCATCATCATCATCATCATCATCATCATCATCATCATCATCATCATCATCATCATCATCATCATCAGCATCATCATCATCATCATTATTGTTACTACTACTACTACTACTACTACTACTACTACTACTACTACTACTACTACTACTACTACTACTACTACTACTACTACTACTACTACTACTACTACTACTACTACTACTACTACTACTACTACTACTACTACTACTACTACTACTACTACTACTACTACTACTACTACTACTACTACTACTACTAATACTAATACTAATACTAATACTACTACTATTATTTCTAGTATTATTATTATTATTATTATTATTATTATTATTATTATTATTATTAGTAGTAGTAGTAGTAGTAGTAGTAGTAGCAGTAGTAAAAGCAGTAGTAGTAGTAGCAGCAGTAGTACTTTCTGAGTTGGCTTTGACTCGTCAAGTTAACATTGATTGATTACTGACTGAACCTGACTGACTGACTGACAAGACTGACTGACAGAATGACTGCAGGGCAGAAGCAGAGGCCACATCCTTTGAAACTCAAAACAGATACGATAAATATACTGAAGCGACCTGCAGTTTGATCCCAGTAGTGTTACATCACCCACCCACCCAAACTCGAGTCCTTGTACTGGGCATTGCCTTCTAGACGCTGACAGTATCCAAAAGGCAATGGACTGGGTCACTTGTTCTCTGTTTACCTCGCGATGGTTTAAACCTTCACGCGTTGCCCTGCACCCTGGCTTGCCCTCCAAGCCATGTCACACGTGCCTCATCGCTTCTGAGTCTGAGTAATACGGCCTCTACTAACTAATAAACCAGGGTCCTTGGCTTAAAAGTTGTACTAGGATCTCTCTACCCCCTCCCCCTTACTGTCCATACAACTTGTCTCTACCCCTTGTTACACAGGAGTATTGCAGTAAGGCCCTTAAAACAGGTAAACATTGGAATAAAACTCGCGTTCATACACCGCTGCTTAAAAACCTCCATCTTTCGGTTACTGCACGAGCGTAAACATTGTGATTACATTGGTTCTCACGATTGTTCCAGCACCAATGCCGTTAGTTTTATTTCCAATTCATACACACCTATAAGAAATTTTGAGGAATTAGTTACAGAACTACAGAACTGTCATGGATTTCTGCTCCATCTGCGCTCCTAGCTATAATGAGTACACTGACCGCACACTGTCGGTGTGAAGATGAGACGGCGAGGGAGAGGACTGGCCACCGAGAGGCGCGTTTACGCATAGGCGCACTAGGCGCGCGCCTAGGTCCCCCAAATCTCGGAGAGCCCCAAACGAATGATTTTTTTTATTGTTAAATAAACTTTTGAATTTTGAATTATTTTAAATATAATCTATTTTCTATTTTTTACAGTTTGGCATTCACTTGAAAGCATATTCTTGTAATTTATAACTGTTTTGTTCATTTGGGCTAATACAAGTTCAGAAGGGCCCCCAAATTATTTGCGCCTAGGGCCCCGTTTTCTGCAAACGCACCTCTGTGGCCACCCACCCTCATGTGCCGAGGTCGAAGAAAACGAAGTCGCTAACACATATCCATGGTGGCCGCAGGGCTAGTTTAAGAGACGGATCTTCTTCTCTTCTTAGTTGTCAAACAAGAGCTGGGGGTCGCAGGTCAAACTAATATTTTGCACACGAAACAACTGACAACTCGAAATATTTTAGTTTCTCGAGACCACCCCCACCCCGACATCTTCGACAATTTCGGCGCACGCTACCATTGGGGGCGTGGGTGAAGCTGATGAGACAATATCTTTTAGATACTTAGCCGAGGGGTTAGAAGAACAGCTAAGGGATTCATCTCTCCATCAACTAAAACACTGGATAAAGTTAGACTTTAAACTGTTTATGCTATCACGTCACGTCGTTTCGTTAAACTAACAATATGCTATTATACTTTTCACTGTTCTAGTGAAGATAACTTACATGTAGGCCCTCAAGACCAGAAGTCACGAAGCCCAGGCATGTTCAGAGTCACATCGGCTGAACAGAGACACTCATTTTAGTGGACTGCAGAATTCTTGGACATGAGTGTTTATTAACTTGAAATTAGGGGAATGGGGTCCCCGTTCCACCACAGTCTGCTCTGTGGTACATTAAATGTCCTCCCTCCCCTATGAGTGGAAATTAACGCTCAAAGGGACACAACACCGGCGCTAGGATTTTATCAATTGAAGCAGACGACAGCCTAACTTCTCGGTGAATTTCGGCGCAAGGCCAGAAATACAATGGCGCTATAGAAGTAATTAGATCTAGAATTATTGATCTGGTCCATCCAGTCGTCTCTACCCTAAACACAGCCCACCGTAGCAGGTCTCTCCCTCTCCCCTTACTCCAATTATGAAGATTAATAAATGAAAAACACAAGGGATTTTTTTTATAAAACTGCGTTTATTAAATAATAATCGAATGTGTCATCTTGAAATACGAATAAAATATCGACTCTGAAAACTACGCGCACAAATCTGAAACATTATTTTCACAAACGCTGAACTCTCCAAGCCTCGAAACAAAAGACTTCGATCACACATTATATCAGCACATAATTATCTCTCCATAAAGTTAATCTCAGATCCAAAACTAGACTAGAAAATCTAGAATATTCTTCAAGCAATATCATATAATTCAGTCAGTTGTAATCAGTCACCTTAACGGGCACTCAACTAACCCAACGCTAGCAAAATATCGGGACCGTTTTTACGAGTAAACAATATTATTACAAAGGTTGTGTGAAGAGCGAATGATTGGCAGGTCTCTAACTCTGTCCAAAAAGCAAGAAACTAGGTCAAGGTATCTCTAGTTCCCTCGTAAAAACAGAACCCATGGCAACAACTTCTATCAGCCAATCACGGATCGGCACTATTTTTGGCCAGCCAATCACGGAAAACGTTGCCTACGTGACCCAGTTATCAGATGTTCCAGCCAATCTGCGTACGTTATACCTTGTTCTTGTAATACTATAACATTTGCCATATTGTAGTAAACTCGCTAACCTAGCTTGTTGTATGGAAAAGATGTATCATAACTTTGTGTAAAAAAGACTCAATGTGACTCTGTGAGTGGACGGTAGATTAAGTTGCACAGATCGTTAACCTTCAAAGGCTTAAGGAGAAGAAAAGGAATCCCCAAATTTCGACCTAAATCCCCGTTATTAAAATTTGGACATTTGTTCTGGGCGGACAATTTTAGTACTTTATGAGAAACAAAGTCCATTTCGTTGGGTATAATTCTAGATATATTAAGTGCGAAATCTATCACAGGCCTCATCTTACGTTTGAAACCCAAAAGAACAAAGCTATAATCAGCAGTAGAAATATTTGCCATTAGAGGTTTCAGACTACTACTAATAATGATAATAAAATTAATTGAAGATGTTGATAAAGATGATAATAATACACCCCTCTCGATTCCATCGTTTAGGGTAAATAATAATAAAATAATAATGATAATAATTAGGCCTATAAAATCCAACTTACACCGTCAAAATACTTCACTGCTGTCAATAATTGTATGATATGTTTTAATTAATTGAATATGCTTTAATTAATTTCTAAATTCCTTTCTTTCCTTGATTTGATTTTTAATTTGTTTTTACTGACTGATTTCCTTGTTGCCGTACAGAGTTAACCAATTTAAAATTTAAATAGCATACTTTTTAATTACTTAGTCAGAAAAATCACAAATGCAACATTATTGATAAATTTATCAAGCTCTTTTCTAAATCCTCTTACAACCAAAAATTATAAATTGATTAAAACACGATGTAATGAATTTATATAGTCCTGCTACATCTTTACAATACCACGACTGTTAAAGTAGTTAAAGTCAGAGTAGTTTTTACACTTTCTCCTTGAACATACAGACGCAGCTGTTTGTCTAAGGTTATAATTCAGCGCTGTAAGAGATCATTGTTTGATGATTGGCATCTACGCCCATCTGGCAAAAAAACAGAAAAACTACATCTTCTCAAACATCTTCATCAACAAATTCCACAAATACTCGAACATTCACAACACGTAGTCTTCACAACGCATCTGCTAAAAGAGTGTATGCCTCGCAACCGTTATTTCTCTGATAAGAAAAAACCTTGCTCCCACAGTGCCTCACAACCAGACACTGTGGAGCCAAGACCAAACTGTCTAGCAGTTGACCAAGGATTGGGCATAATTGCCACACAATTGGTTCCCTCGAGGCAACTATTAACAGGACATTATTTCTCTGTTTTAATTAAATCTAACATTTAATGCTGACATCAGCTGAAAGATGTCGCTGAACACTGGATTATGCAATGATGTAATTTTACAAATTTAACACACCTTTAAACAGTTTTAACCGAAACTATATTAATTTTTAATCAACTACGTTCAACGCCTCGGTGGTCCTTCCAACAGCTTCCATGGTAAGTCACGGTTGACGTCAATGGTTCTTGCAACCAAAATATTTGCGTCATTAGCAACGAAGCGCCACCTAGCGAATGGAAAAGGCCGATGTTAGAATGCCAGGCTACTACACGTTCAGGCAACGTAAAGCTAAGCAGTAACAACTACATCTGGTAGGATTTCGCACAATCTATTTATACACAACATTGCAGATATGCACTAACTCTAAACATTTGCACTTTGTAATGTAATCTTTGTAACAGTTACTTTTTGTGACAGTTTCTACGCACCGCAGGCACAGCCGTTTACAGTCCAAAACACATTTGGCGTATACACGAAAATGCCCATTTCAACGTCCAGTTCAAAGTCCTTGAAGCTTGTCTTCTCTCCATGGCGTTCCTCAGAACTTGTCCAGCTGTCGTTTCTCGTTCTTTCTAATGGGATCGGAACTATTAACACGAGACGCTGTATAGTTTCTAAGCCACAATATTTTCCTTTAGTAGTTGTTTACGGCGTCCTTCGACCGGCAGGCGCAAGATGGCGTTCAACGCAACGGTGGAAAAACGAAGCTGTACGCTCTAGATCGTAAGTTTTCACCGACATCATCGCAGCCAAAGCCACAAGTTTGGCAAACTGCCAACAATGACGCCATTACGAGAACAATTCAAGTTTGCCGAATTTCTTTTCAGAAATAAGAGAGTTAGATGCCTTGATATTTGTATTACCAAACGTTTATCGTCATAAGACGAAATCGGAGGAGATGGCGCCAATTCTGGCGTCACTCATCGTCTGCCTTTCAATGGCCAGTGCGCGCTTTCGATCCGGGGTCATGACTGGGGCTTCGACGTAGAGGTTGCCGTTATTGTCCATTCGGGCTGTGATCATGTAGGGGTCGACGTCCATTGGGAGTTGATATCGCTCGGTGAACTCTTGTCGGATGATAGTACCCTGTCGTGACGTGCCTATTGTTCTCGTGCCGACAAGACGGACCTTGTTCCCGTTCGTATTGGCCTTGACCAGGACATCGTTTGCGGCAACCCCATCGCCGAGGGCAATTGTGAACTTGAGCCGCAACCTGTGCTGCTCGTCCTCGAAAAACGTGAAGTCCACATCCGGTGCCACTCCCATTCCTCCGTCGTCGTCAGAGCGTTCTTGAACTGGCCCCGTTTGCTGGGTCCTGCGCTCAAGTGTCATATTCGGTCCGAAGGATGATGACTGGTCGAACGGCAGACGAATGCCGTCATACTGTGACGTAACCGGAAATGGTTCTGCATACGGTGTCGTCGTTGTCGGAAGTGGTACTGCGTACTGTATTGGCGGTTCTCTGCTGCCAAACGGCGAAATCCTCGGAGAGTGCGAGTCGGGGGTTATGGGCCGGTTGCGACCCTGGAGGGTCCGGTTCACGAACTCCTTCCGGTCCTTGGAATCGGGAGAGCTGAGTCTCTGGCTCTCCAGAGAGACATGTCCTCCTTCGACGCGATCGAAGTTGTAGACAACCACATCCTGGTCAAAGTCCACTCGCCTTCCAGCGGTCCTAAGGGTGCGGCTCTTGACCCCGGTCTTCTTGAGAATGGAACGATTTTCCTTGCCCTCCGAGCTGTCCTGGAAAACTGGAGACGAAGAAGCGGAAGGCATGTCAACGAACATCTGACCGAAGAATAGGTTACCGTCCCTGACCTTGGGCAGCTTCTTGGCAATGGGAGGCGATTCGAGTGGAGACCGGTTGTTCTGTCGCTGGTGGAATGGGGTCAGAGGAGATGGAGGCGATGACTTGTCCACTATTAGCCATCTCTGATCTCGCATCAAGCTACCCATCGCCAATAGGCGCAAGTTCTAAATAAAAACAAACAAATAATTAAATAAACAATTAAATAAACACAGAAATTAAGATCAAAATGCCATGTAGCTCTATCACTACCGGGCATTAACACTTTCACATAACATACCAGAAATAAGACTTTAACAAACTGGTTAAATAGTCTTTCACATTACCGCTTGGTTGTTCAAGTCCGTAACACTCGTGTTAGTCATAACAACTACTTTGTTACAGCTAGTTATAACACAGCAGGGTCCAGCTTGCAACTAATCCTTAAAAATCGACCAGGTCAGTGTATTATACGAACGCTATAGGTGAATTAGTCATTGACAAGTCACTCGAGATATTTTTGACCGGACACATTCATATTCTTGCGCCATACGAGCTCCGCGAGAGGCCGGACACTTTAAAACTGCTTCCGGCGAAACACTCACCCTCACTCAAGACATAAGAGGCCTTTGCGCATGAGAAAACAAAGCCGAACAGGCCAACACAGCCTACTGAATGAGCCTCAACAATGCAAGAACTCAAGCGTGGCGACATTGCTCAAAGATGCCGTCATCGGTGGAATTGACTTAGGCGATTCTACTCTTGAAGTACGTTCACGGCTACAAAACACATTCTCCATTTCTGCTTTGATGCGTGTCCGCACTGAAGCGCCTGCCTGCAGCATAGCGTCCCTCATGCAATGCCCTTCCGACGAAAGTCGTGTCAAGCCGCAAGCATTTCCGGCCGCCACACAGAATTTACTGTACAGTGTATCAATCCGCCTTGCGCGAATTAATCAATGTGACAAATTAAAAAAAAGACAAGGATATGCGTATTTAGGCCAAAAATTGTCACTCTTAAAGTGAATAAAATCACACCTAAATTCTCGTCTGCTAGCCGTGCAGCTTATAGATGTATGACATTTATTACATTAGGCCTATCTACAAGTATAATAGGACAGTCACTTAAACATTACTGTCAAAGAAGTGCAGTTGTAAAGAACGATGCGTGTTCTCTGGTGTAGCCTACAAGAATATTAATGTGCCGGTCAAAAATATCTAGTGTGACTTGTCAATGACTAATTTACGTATTAAAACGGACCTGCAGTGCAGTGGTCTGATCAATTTAGAGCTTTTCTGGCAAACATCCACGACTATATTTAGAAGCCTATTAACACTAAACATGTCCAAACACTTCTACGCCCGCTACAGTACACCTGAGGTGACCTGCCCCAGAGTGTGTACCAAAATACATCATCGTCTCAATTTCCTGCAAAGCTCTTCATACTGAGTCACTTAACAAATAATACCATATTTCCGCATATATCACCTGACTCACGATATTAGCACTAGGCTATGCTAACATGCACGCACGTATGCATATTTTGTATAATTTGTGTATTCTGGCGCACCTTAAGCGCACCGACACTTGTTAATTTGGGCTGTGTAAACAATTGCGTAGCGAGAAATCAAATATCTACCACGGTCCCCTTTAAAATTAGACCAGAGTTTAACCCGTCGGTTTAGTGTGTGCGCACCACAGGTGGGAGAGCACACGTGGCCAGCTAATTGCCGTGACGCCCTAATGAAGTACCGGGTTCAAATTCCGATTGGACTTTCATCTTAGAAATGGCTCTGGCGTTTCAGTGACAGCATCAGCTAATTGTACAAGACTGCATGATGACTATATTGTAGAGTTGAGAGCGTATACTGATCACAATGCCTTTGTATTCCGATTATGAACAGACAGACAGACAGACACACACACACACACACACAGGGACAAGGTTGTTGCAACGTTGTCCTGTCCAACTTTCCCCCGTTGTCCAACATTGTCCTAACGTGCGAGTGCTGACATATCAAGTCTTCAGCTTGTTCTGTATGTGTGGGTGACTAGTAGGGCCTACATTGACAAGGCAATCTTGGATACACACGGACATATGGGACAATCGACTGACAACACATGTTCAAGTCGTAAATCTATTTAGAGCTAACCACCAGGCAACAGCCTACTTTCCTTGTCAGCTTATCGTTTAATATAACACCACAATGACTCGTTAGAAAATGTGCCAAAACCAGACTTAATCACATCCGTTAATTAAAGTTTACATTTCAACCTGTTTAATTAACTTCAAGGGTAAGTCATCAACGAACATGCTGCACCATCAAAAGACCCCTGGACTGCCAATATCTCTACACAGCAGGTGTTCTTGTATGTGCCATTCATTATACAAGTATTTCATATTATTATCCTCAGAGCCATCGATTCCCACCGGAACGGGTTTACTTGTCCCGGTCTCATGACACTGCTTACGAGGGTTTCTTAATTACATCCTCGAGAAATACTCCGCCCTGCCAATTTCACAGGACCCTGCGCGACTCCTCTCTTGCTTTAAACTAGTATTTATTTGCCAGATTGATAGCTAAATATACACTAAGGTATTTATGGTCTGTTTACAATCCAGATTAATCACACCTGAGTGGGCGGCCTTAAAGCAGTTTGATATCAACAACAGGATTTGTGTGTGAGACCTGAAAATATTTTGTTAGTAATCTTAAGGAAATCTCTTGGCAGCTAAGATGCTAGCCACCCAACAGATGACTAAGATGGCGGTAACCTGTGTCCACTGGGAACCAAGATGACAGCCGCCCTAGAGGCGACTACAACAGCGGCTATCCTAACGAGGATCGAGATGATGACCACTCAATGGGGAATAGGGATCCAAGCTGATGACCACCCATGGAATTTAGGGTTAGATGCTGTTTATGCTAAGTGGGAGTCCAGTCCAAGTTGCATCACAAAAGGCCGTATTGTTATTGTAATTACAACAATTTCTATAGCACCGTCAGTAGCAAGCCACTTCTAGAATGCTTTACAATGTCCACTGCCAGTGTCCTTCCCTATTAAATCAGAGATGGAGAAATGATCCCCCAATGTTCAGAAATGACCTTCGCAACTGCCATGGGAGAAACGAAAAGGATTGAAAACAGCAGAAAATTTAGTTATGGAATAAGATGTGGAAGACGGCAAAAAGTGGAAATCGAGGGACAACGGAGATGGTATACAGAAGGAGGATGATTCGACATAACACGCTGAATCTCATGACGAGCTTGCAATAGCTGGGCGTCCAGGGCGATTGCTTGGAGGCCACATACGTACATATTAATCGACCATAATATAACAAATGTTCAGCGTACCTTACACTTTGGCCTTACTGCATTTAAATCAGACCACAGTCGACATAGACATAATACGAAGCACACATTCCTCCGACGAATATGCACGCTGTCGTCCCACGAAAGTCGTAATTAACATAGTATAATTAGTCCGAGATAATTACGGGTCTAGGATTCCAAGGCTGCCGGGCCATGATTATGAATAGTTTTCAACGCCGTGGTGGGAATTGTTTTTAAGAATTCGGCGAATCCGAAGGTTTGTTTGCCAGAGTACGAGGTAGCAGGAGGTTAAAGAACTTTCGTGCACGGTGAGGAGAGGGTAGAAGTAGTAAGGGAGAGGACAGAGGCACACATAAAGCGACACAGAGAAATTGCGTGTGTGTGTGTATGTGTGAGGGACAGAGACAGACAGAGAGAAGGGACAGACAGAGAGACAGAGAGAGAAAGATAGACAGACAAATGGACCAAATTCGACAGAACAGGAATAGGCGTACCAAAGAAACCGAATTCTATACCCGACGAGGAAGAACTTGGGAGTGCATGTTTCGGTCAGAAGTATGAAATATAAGCATATTCGTGACTTTCACCGTTAATTAGATAACCGGATGCGAAGATCTTATTTACACTCTTCACATTCTGAAAAAAGAAAGTCTTGGGAGTAAGTCTCATTCATTTTGCACCCTACTTCCGAAATCTGATACGCATGCGTATGCCAACACTTGGCAACAATCTTTTCAAGTCGCCCCCATCTAGATTGATCTGTATACCGAACTGATTGCAATCGAATTCACAAGGGTGTATATAGTGTGGCACGCGATGGTTTGGTCGATGAAAGACCATTAATTTAACTGCCACTCAGGCGGAATGGACGATATAGGAGCGCTTCCAGACGGGAAACGGGTTATCTTCCGGCAAGAAGAAGGAATTTCCAATGAAGGAGTTGACAGGACAGAAACGGAAATCGTGGAACAGACGCAACATCTGATAAACCGGTTCCGCTGCATCCTTCATTAGGATTTGGGAGGACAAGTAGTTCGGAAGAGAATCCATTACTATTTCCTGTAGACGTCAAGCTACACGGTTCTATAGGATTAGAGGAAAACGAGGAAACGGGTTTAGCCAACACCCTTCCAGGTACACCTATCAGCCCAAATTACATCAGGAGGGTAAGCGACGCATCCTTTAGTGGCGCTAGGTGACTGTACTTCCCTCATCACCACTAATTAACGTACACTTGTTTCAGCGGTTGGTGGGGAATACAGACCTCTGGCTGACCAGAATCTATATTACTAGGGGGGCTCAATCCTAATTATCCAAAGTTTACACCAAATCAGTTACAATTACAAAATGTAGGCTCTACTGGGTTGTTGCCTGTACAGTTCTTCATATTTTCATAAAATTACCATAACCACTGGGCAAAATTTTTAACTTCGATTATCATTTGGAATGTGAGGAGCATGTGAGACGTTAGTTTAATGTAATCTGTATTGTATATACATTGATGACAATTTCCATTTCGCAACACATGTTGTTCTATGTTCTATTGTGGTTGTGGTGGCAATTGCGACACTATAAGCTTTATATGGTAGTCTCGTATGTAAAATTGTAAATGATAGCGTACATACAATGTTGAAATGCACCAGGAAAATAGTAAGGTTCTCACGGGCTGGAAATAACTAGATTGGGATGACTCACTAGAAATGCAGATTGGCTGATCTATAGATTTTATGTTTCGTTTGACGCGCGTTTATGCATAAGTGACATTCCTTAAACGAAGACTTGAACATTCCGAGATTTCATCTGACCTCTTATCGGAATGCGATACGTTTAGTCACCAAGTGCAAGGACGCTAAGAAAGAGTATCGACACATGCCCGTTGTAGTTCGAAGGTTAAGCCTGAGTTGGGGTCATAGTTTATTCCTCAATGTTAGATGTAAATTTAAGGATTAGAGTATGTGCTATGGGTGGTTCAGTGTCACGGACATCTTTGTGTAAGTCACGGTTACTTGAAATGTTTAGGTTCAGAGTCTGTGTTACAGAGTGGTTACGGATCAAGGTGGCTTTTTGGGATAGATTCAGGGCTACAGTCACCGTTTAGGGGTTGGTTTAAGGTCAGAACAAAATCAAACGGCATGTACTGGGTCACGGTTAACGTCGGGCGGGTTTGGGACAAGGGTAAAGTTGGGCATAGTGTGAAAATTGTGAAACGCCCTACGCTAGGGTTTTTATGCTAAGGTTTTGCAGAAGAAGGTAGGATTACGATTAGGGTTTTACTGCCAGCAGCCATGTTATGATTCGCAAACGTCAGTTTTGAAGGCGATTAGGTTTCAGCTATTTTCCAAGCATAGAATGCCCGTAATTCTTCACGCGGTGCACATTCTTACCGCAACCGGTGCAGTTTCATCGTTACCATTCTCGTCGGGCGATGTAATTAATGCACAGCCTGTTTACTTCGTTGTGCGCGTTCAGCCCTGAATAATTGGCAAACTGCCAGCTTGTGAATCTGGTCGATAAATAGAGCGTCCAACCAACTTATCGATCTGTTTGCTCATTAACCGAACGCAAGATAGACCCGACGCAGTCCGTAATTATGCAGAATCTTCCAGAATCTCGCACAAAAACACTGATGAGTCACCACGCGTCGGAATAGTACCGGCTCTGCCGTTTGGGAACCGGTCCGGCGTTTCCACACGTCTGGTTGTTCTATAGCGCATTTAATTTTGCAAGGACGTCTTGCACCAGGTACACCGGAGGGCAGACGGGCTTTCGTTAGACCTTCAATTTCTGCGTTAACACCACCACGAGACACATTTCAAGCAGCGTCATGATTATCACCGACCGGCCAACACCAGTGACGTATCGTCTCATTTATGAACCGCATTCAAAGGTTATTGTGCCGTGGGCGTCGTACTTTTAGTACCGAATTGCCAGAATTTATATGGCGCCGACAGCCTGCCTGCAGCATAATTAGCGCGGCCATTTTGGTTTCGTCAGCCGTCTGCTTCGAATCGATCGCTCCCTTGAACAACAGCATGACTCACCCCACGGTCGACATAATAATCACCCTCATATCTCCCCAATCGAAGAACAGACCAGACGGCTAAATAAATCCAAGGTTTGTCTGCTCAATTAATTAATTAACGGTCGTCTGCGCATCGTCATCGTCTGCTATGGTTCGCCACGATGACGTCATCATCCTGTGCTTCCATATCTGTGTTAGCGCTTGGGGCGAGGCACGAATATCACGAACGTGCGCCTCTAGGGCGGTTTAAACCATGCATGGATCTAAATATAAGTTAAGTATATGAACAGCGTGGGCAAGAATTCATGACGACTCACCCTGTACAGTTTTACGACCGTTTTACAACCTCGTGGGCATAGATCCCTGGAAGGTCACGACGCAAACCCTTCGCGCCCCAATTCTCAAACAGACGTCGGTGGCACTAGGGTCCTTCCTTGCGACAGTCTGGCTGCTAATGTATCGTTGGCTTGTCTCTGAAAAGCCATTACCCCAATTCCTTCTCAACCTTTCCCCAAATACAGGGCTGGCTTGAGTCTCCCGTGCACACAGTTCTACCCTAATCTGGCAGCCCATCGCTTCCTTAATTTTCTCCTCATTCGCCTTCCCCGCTCACTAAGTGACAACTGACAACTGACCAAAATAGTAAGTTAACAAGGTCATTTCGAGCCCAGTAGGCTCTCGGCATCAGGGTAGCTCTGTAGCTTCATGCCCGTCAAATTCCACTTATCGGTGGGGAGTTTCTGGCCCAGCTGGGCAGTTGGCAACAGGCACGGTAGACCACGACCACGATTCCCGTCAATTTCAATTTAACCAACTTTTTGAGCCCCTACTCTCAGCGTCCCGTGTTCGGCTAAACGCCAAGACCATGCCATCGGTGGTCATTCCAGAATATAACCGGACGTGCCAGTTTCAAACTGCAAAGGACGCCAACGTTTGATACAAGCAAACCCTGTAGAGAAGGTTCGTAAATAATTAACTCGACCAGAAAATCACTCGACTTGAGTACCGTATAGCGACATATTGAAAGGAAGCGCATTGAAGACCGTAATAAATTTGGTACAGGCCGTCAATAATTAAAGGTTGTGGCGCCACAGTTCTGAAGAGGTTTACTTTATCAGTTTGAGGACTTAATTGCGCGGTTGAATGTTGGCTACGTATCATTTGAAACACTTGATTACAGGTTTGATTGTATCCACTTGGACACACAATGTATAAGAGATCGGTTACAAAGAGATTTTCCGCATCTATGGAGCTTCTTTTCCCATGACCAACCGATGTCCCTGTCTCTGCCTCTGCCTACCCGTCTGTCTCTCTATGTGTGTCTCTCTCAATCTCTTTCTGTATATATTTCTCTATGTGCCTCTTGTAACACCTGTAGGCCTGAGCGCCACGTTGTTCACCCTATCTGCACTCCTGTTCGCTCTAATAAATCAACAATAAACAAGCTGACATGACGCCAAGCAGAACACAGGAATTTTTTCAAACTTTTTACGTAACGGACAAACATACACACACGTACACAAACACATACACACACAAACTGACACGCATACACTCTGAAATACATCACAACATGTCCTCTGGCCTGGAGTTGTCAGCCAAATTCTGTCGGATGGAGGCCGAGAGAGATCAATGCACCCAACTGAGGCCTAGAGAAAAATCACAATAGACCTCCCGTCGTTTTTCATTTGCGAAGCTCAGTTGACGAATTGCCACACACAGAGGGGCCTACAGGCTGTCGAATTCAACCGGTAAACCTGGTCACGATTCGCCCTAGCATCCAGGATACGATTAAAATGTAAACATAAACGGTTTTTATAGGGACCGAAAGACCTCCAACCCTGCTCGTTTTTCAGTGAACTGATCGGGCGAAATCATTCACCACTTCATTTTCTTAGCCTCGGCATACGATGATAGGTGACCAGTCCTCTCCCTGGCCGCCTAATCTTCCAACTAACAGTGTACGGTCAGTGTACTCCTCTTAGCTGAGTTGGCCAAGGGGTGCAGGTGGAGCAGAAATCTCATACCAAATTTCTGCCTTGGTGTGGATTTGAAACCCCGACCTCACGGTTGACAGTCCAGCATGCTAACCACTACACTATCGTACACCTTTACTCTGACTGACTGGCAAATAACCGGATCTACCTTCAAGTGCTGAGCTATTTCCTGAACCAAATCCTCTGCTATGCATTAATCACACGAAGGTTTATACATCTGAGGAACCATCGTACAACTAATTCAGCTCAGATGTTAACCACTGGGTAACCAAACCGTAAAACTCGCGTAAAAATAGAAGCAAGAAGAACTATAAGCCAGTGCTAAGCCAACGTCCGAGAAGTCACGCCAAGAATGCAAAATACGCGATAGCCTATTGTAAATCATTGAGAGACGTTGAGCTAGAGTTCCTGCCCCCCACCACTCCACCAATGGATCTTCCTCTTTCCTGATAACAATCACAAGTTGTAGCCAACACTTGCATTTGCGCTCTCTCTCTCTCTCTCTCTCTCTCTCTCTCTCTCTCTCTCTCTCTCTCTCCCTCCCTCCCTCCCTCCCTCCCTCTCTCCCTCTCTCTCTCTCTCTCTCTCTCTCTCTCTCTCTCTCTCTCTCTCTCTCTCTCTCTCTCTCTCTCTCTCTCTCTCTCTCTGCTTCCAGCACAAGGCGCTCAATGGTTGCCACAACATACAACCTCATAAATGGTACAAAATCGATGGTCACTTGGGAAGTGAAAACGCAACCACATTCCACTGGAAAAGCACTGACACGACGCTGATCAGTGTGCCAACAATAGAGATTACGCACCCACTCACTCACTAACACTAGATCACGTGGCCTAAACCCGTGTGCCGGAATCATGGGAGTCCTGGACCCAATGTAAGAAGCCCCAGCTGGATCCTTGAGAAGGGATTCCAGTCACGAGTCCAAGACGCCTACGAGGTCAGTCGAAGTTCAAGAGGTCAAAGGACAGCTGGGTCACGTGGTTCACAGACGCAAGTATGTAAACCCGGGTCCAGAGTGCGATCTGAAGGACGCTAGGGAACTGGCAGAGCGGACCCAATGACGCAGAGAATTCCAGAACCTTGGGCCATCAGCCAACGTAGCATGTGAGCCTAACGCCGCTCAATGGCCTCTCACGGGCTGTAACAGAAAATGGATGCTCGAAATTTCCCCTACATCGAACACCTACGTCTTCGACAAGTTCAGAAAAGGAGCTGCATAAACAACCAGATGGTGCCAGTCCCAAGCCTGGGTAGAGGAGGAGGGCGACCCTAATCACGTGTCGTAGCTCAGCGTCTTTAAACAGTAACATCGATCAGGGAACGTAATCGTAATCGTAAACTCGTATATTTCTGAAGTGCTCGTTTAGTAACCCAGGCGTAGAGCAACAAGCGCTGCGTCTAATCAGAGGGGTTGTCTAGAGATACGGTAAAAAGTCTATAATCGGGTTGGCCAGATGGGGGAAATGCGACCGAGGGCTGTTACGGTGGGTTTTGCTTAGGTGGAGGAGAAATGGGGGTAGGGTGGTGGATTGGATGTATGACCCTTCCCTAATCACATGCTCACTCTACTGCAGTCATGTGGTGACCCTGGGTAGAGCAATGCGAATAGTGATGGTCATGACGGCGATGGTTTTTGCTGTAATTAATTATTAATTAGTAGCTTCCATTGCGCCTGTGTCTAAAGCACAAGGCATCAAACCGATTATGACGACGACGACGATGATGATAATGATGATGATTATGATGATGTTTTGAGGTTTCCACTCACCCCTTGTACGTCTCTCTCCCTTGTTGCTCGCTCCTAGCCGACTCCTCCAAAAGGCAACAAATCCTCCGACGCAACCGATAACAATTATTAAGAATCCTGGGCTGAACGGGAAGAAATTCTTCCAAACAAACTGCCTGCTTTCCCCTCTCTTTGTGTCTCTCTGTATCTGTCTCTGTAGCTCTGTCTATGCCTGCGTTGATCGACCGAGCGTTGGCTGATCGCAAGACCTGGCTTTTTCCGATAAACAGAAGACGTCGAATAGTCCCGCGCTGTGCAACTGAACTCACACTCAATGCGTTCGCACGTCTCCTGCCTCGGCTTATATCGCCGCCTGTACGCTCTGTACGCGCGGGCTTTCGCTATTGACGCCAGCACACGGGCCGGCTCTCTCTCTCTCTCTCTCTCTCTCTCTCTCTCTCTCTCTCTCTCTCTCTCTCTCTCTCTCTCTCTCTCTCTCTCTCTCTCTCTCTCTCTCTTGCTCTCGCTCCCTCGCTTGCTCTCTCCCCTCTTCCTCTCGCCTCTCTCTCGCTTGCTTTCTCTCTCCCTCTCCCCCTCTCTCTCCCGCTCTCTTTCGCTTTATCTCCCCCTCTCTCTCCCGCTCTCTCTCGCTTTATCTCCCTCTCTCTCGCTTGCTTTCTCTTTCTCTCCCTCTCTCTCCTCTCTTTCTCTCGCATCTCTCTCCCTCTCTATCTATTTCGCTTTCTCTCTGTCGCTCTCTCTGTCCCTGTGTGTCTGTCTCTTTCGATGTCTGTCTGTCTGTCTGTCTGTCTGTCTCTCTCGCTTTCTCTCTGTTGCTCTCTCCCCTCGCCTATGAATAGCCAGCGCCTCGCTGTTGGCTACAGCCTCATCGGCTCCAAGACCGTGGGGAATCCGCTGGCCTAACAACGGTTTAGCGGATTACACAGCGTACGGACGACGTCACTGTTCGCATGAATCACGGTCTAAGTATGTCTTCCATTCACTCTCTGGTTGGTCGGCGGTCATCCGCTTTAAGACGAATCCTTCTTGACCGCGGACCCTGTGATTGTAGACCCCGAGGTTTAGCCTCTGACTCAGCAGATAAACTCAGAACGCATCAGTTGTGAAGTGGTGGGTTTGCGGTGCTATTATAGCGTCAATTCCGGTGCTAAAAAGCGTCGGCGTGAAACTACCCTATAGCGATTCATTATTTATAGACTGACATTGTACTTGCAACTTCCGATGGCTGTGAATAATCTTCTTTCCAAGACTTGGCTTTCTTGGACCCTGTAGAAATCCGGAAATTAAGATAATCCGCGAAAGATTAAATGATAATTGCCAATGTTAATTACATTTTAATTAGGATCGAGAGTTTAACACGCAACAAAGGCCGTTGACATCGGCGGGATTAGTTTGAACAGTTCTCACCGGTCGTATGACGTAATCCAGTTAATTGTTTTTAAAGATGTATTCTTATTAGAACTGAACTATTCGGACTATCTCGGCAAAATGTTCCATTCCGATAAATCCTCATCTGACCCCAGGATTCCCCTCACTCTCCCCTCACTCTCCTCTTTCTTCACCTCCAATAGCTGAACTTTATGTATCAACGACCGTCTCACATAACAGTACTATATGGACCAGGGCCCATAAACACACACACACATCTACACATACCCACACAGACAGACACACGCACACGTACTCCCACACATGTGATGATGTCAGTTCACATGCCAATGGCCTGGCCTCGGTGTGTGCATTTCTGAACTCTGTAAGGGGAAGATAGTGTCATATTTCACCTGCATTGTGTTGTTTGGGGCGCTCGATGGTGTAGTGGTTAGCATGCTGGACTGTCAATCGAGAGGTCGGGGGTTAAAATCCCCGACAAGAGCAGACATTTTCGTAGAGATTTCTGCTCCACCTGCGCCTCCTAGCCAACTCAGCTATAATGAGTACACTGGCCGTACACTGTCGGTGCGACGATGAGACGGCGAGGGAGAGGACTGGCCACTCGTCCTCGTATGCCGAAGCTAAGAAAATGAAGTCGCTAACACTTTCGTACCCATGGGCTAGCTCAGGGCTAGCTTAAGTTACTGTTCAGCTCATCCTGTGTTGTATTGTAAACACGGTAGCCGATTGGTAAGAGAGTTCGCCTTGTAGCGCGGAGAGCAAGGGTTCAATCCTCCTTCCCTGAGACGGTCACTGTGTAGGGACCTTGAGCAAATTCTTTACATGCTATGCTCAGCGCCATCGGTTGATTCTTGGTCAGTATAGAGTGGCTCTTTAAAAATGCGTAAAAATAATAATTACAATAAAATAATAATAAATAATAATTATGATAATAATAATAATATTGTATTGTATTATAGATCTGGGTTTAGTGTGAATTTTACCATGAAACCGAATCCTATTCGCAGTGTTAAAAAGCTAACCTTGTTACCCTAGACCTGTTCTCATTCTGCATCGTTAACCTGACCTACTTGGAAGACGGGTGAAGGGAGGGTAGGGTTGAAGACGAGACCCCTCAGTTACAAGGCCCGGCCTTGTATACAGTAACACGCCCTGGTGTATTGTGTTAGCAGACACGGTCAGAGAAACACTCTCAACCCATTCAGTAGGTTTCATTGGCGTTTAAAGAGCGACTTTCTGGTTCCATCTGATGGACGGTCCCCAGACTTTGAGTAGAAGACTTGTCTATGTAGCTCTGTTTCGTCTATTCCTCTATAGAAGAAAAGAGATGAGCAGCCCCTTAAGTTTACCCTGAGGGGAAGACGTATGAACTAAGTGTTAGCGACTTCATTTGCTTAGCCTCAATGACGGCGCGTGGCCCATCGCCGTCTCATCTTCCCACCGACAGTGTACAGTCAGTGTATTCGTTATAGCTGAATTGGCTATGGACACAATTGGAGCAGAATTCGAGACAGTATTCTGTCCTGGTTATAGGTATCAGTTGTGTAATGTTTGGTTATATCTGCAAAGCCTGTGTAATTGTGATTGGACATTTACATAGCGCCTAGCTATATGATTTTTAATGTCATTTAGAAATAGACTACTACATCAGCTAGCAAAACGCAGTCAACAATATGCAGTCAACTAGAAGGGTCACCACGCACACCCGTGGAACCTAGTCAACTGGTTGCCGTTATGTATAGCTTATAGGTGCAGCCGAACTACAGAGATATTAGAAAATGGCTGTTACCTGTTGTGTTCAGAGTCCAAGGCTCAAATTCAGTCATGCATGACAGATGTTTTCTGCCCGCAAACAGTCAACAATAATAGCGTCACTATAGCAACAGCAACAACAACAACAACAACAGATCGGCGAAACATCAAAGAACAAAAGAACTCAGTTTAAAGCAGAAAAACAACAATAGGCCTAATCCAGTTATTCATGAATGGATTTTCATTTATCATTTTTACATTTTATTTGTCACAGTTGGAATAAATAACAAACAGAGAAAGCCTATAGGTAATAATAATAATAATGATGATGATGATGATGATGATGATGATGATGATGATGATGATGATGATGATGATGATGATGATGATGATGATGATGATGATGGTGATGGTGATGGTGATGGTGATGGTGATGGTGATGGTGATGGTGATGATGATGATGATGATGATGATAATAATAATAATAATAATAATAATAATAATAATAATAATAATAACAATAAATAGTCTAATATCTAAGTCCCCGAGGGATCATATGTACCTTGGGGCAAAAAAAAAAAAAAAAATAATAATAATAATAAATAAATAAATAAAACCTTTCTCTACCTCTGCCTCCAATCTCCTCTCTCAAAGGCTGCAGCTGCTCCTTAATGTATTCGCTGTACAGTAGAGAGTGACGTGGTAATTTTCCCCACGGTAAAATCGCGGTAACCGCGGTAAATTACGCGGTAATTAGGACAGCAATGTCGGTTTATCGCGGTAATGAGCTTTACTGTCGAGGTAATACCGCGGTAATGCAAATGAGCCGGCGATAAAACCGCGGTAATGGTAACATGTTTTATGGTAGGCCTATGCAGTAACTCAAATTTCCAGTTTCAGTTCCCATTCACTTTTCGACGCTACAGGCTTTCAACATTTCTATTTTCTACTTCCTGTTTCCGGTAGTTTGTGTTTAACAATTTTTGTTTTTAAGTGAAACATTTTAAGCAACATGGAAATGTGCGATATAAATAAACTCTTTAAACAGAAAGGCGACCGAATTTGTTTAAAAAGTAATTGCAGTTCAGCTAAAAGTGATATTTGCCGTTTCGTCATTTGCTTGGGTCACACGCCAAATGCTCAGACCTCGAACCTCAAGGTCGACCTGCAGTTGACTTCTCGTCAAAAGACTTTATCTTCTGTTGACAAGTAGGCCTATGCTTTAGCAGATACTGTGGTGGACATGTGCGCCAAAGTTTTACGATCAGAATAACAATTTCACGGGCTAGAACTTTGGAACTATATTATTTTCTAAAGTAAACCTAGCATTGCGTAGTACTAATATAACCCCCGCTCCAAAGACTCCAAACCCCGTTTAATCTAATGGTATGATAGCCCCTAAAGTTCAGCACTAAAATCTTGCTCAAAACGAATAATATGACTTACAGCACTGAATAACCTAAATAGGGTTGATTAAATTAAATCCATTTTCCAAACAATAACTGAAAAAAGTGAGAAACTTGCAAATACATAAATTTAATTTAATTGCTTCTAGCCATGAATTTTTTTATTTCCTGAAGTTGTTAACTAGTCAGAAATAGTCAGGACTTGGTTAATGCAAACTTTCGATAAGATAATCTGTGTTTGATTGATACAATCAGCTATGCAAATAGCTTTGTTAGCTAATAATTTTTTACATTTTAATTTGTGAAGACCTTTGCGGGGAATGTGATGTAGTCCTGCGGGGATGAGGAGAAAACCTACGGGGATGGGATGGGAATGGGGACAAATGGGGTAGGGATGGGGAGGACTTACTTGTTGCGGGACGGGGATGGGGACGAGATTGTCTCCCCGCGTCACTCTATTGAACAGGCCTTTTTGAACGAACTCCCCCACTAGTTAACTCATCCTCCTCTCTCTTGCCTGTCAATCTCACCTCTCCTCCATTTGCCCTCTCTCCTGCAGCTTTCCACTCGCGACTGGAAAAGTGAAAAC
This sequence comes from Allolobophora icterica, assembly GCA_963556255.1. Lineage (NCBI taxonomy): Eukaryota > Metazoa > Annelida > Clitellata > Crassiclitellata > Lumbricidae > Allolobophora > Allolobophora icterica. The sequence continues at coordinate 917,948 of OY744606.1, read as the reverse complement.
CGAACTCTTCAAGTCTATCCTATCTTGGTCGTGTATACTTCTGCAGCACTCCCTGACCTCTATCAACACCGTTTTCCATCGTAGAACTTATGCTGTCTCCTCGGCTTGACCTCCCCCGGAATCTGACCTATAGCACAGGAACGGACCAAACTTGATTTTATATATCCCAGGTAAATAAACTGATCTCTCTCACATGGTTTTTGTGTGGCTTTAATAAGAAATTTAGAAGATTTACACTACATTATATTATTAATATATAGCAACATTACACTACTGCCACTACAGTTACCACAACAACCACAACAACAACTACTACTACTATAACACGATTAATAAATTATCGCTTAGATGATAAATTGAGGTCAACAGCTTCAAATGATTGAAATTCGAACAATCGATGTCTTTATATACGAGGTGAGTGTTTGTCACTCAACTGTCGTCATAAATGTTGCTTAAAACGGCGTTTGCTACAACTTCTCGTATAGTTACTTCTCTTACCTCCTCCTCTTACCTCCTACCTTCTGCCTTCTCCTGCCTCCTTAATGCTTCCTCCTGAGTTTCTCCTGCCTTCCTCCTGAGTTCCTCTGCCTTCTCCTACTCTGCTACTTTCTGTGGAGTTATTTTTATCTGCCATAAACCTCACATAACATTCTGCCTGACATAACAATCTGTCAGCAGGTACTGTTTATTTTGTATGGGTGCATCATCTATGGGAGGTGTTTTCATTTACGAACAATCCGTCCATTTATACTCCGTTTAGGTCTCCGACCTGGCTGACGCCCCTAAATCAAATGCTCGTTCGGCGTCCGCCTCCCCTTCAACCCCACTCACCCACTAAGTCACCCGACGCTTTTAAACCCCGATTTAATCGGCGCCCACTCTAACAACAATCGATCGTCTGTTTCTTCCTCTGAGACTAAATCAAACATCTTCAAAGAACGGACAGACTCGGATCTATATATATGTCCGAAAATGAATTTATATGGTTGTTGTTATAGCTGATGTATGTATACATGTATGTATGTATGCATGTGTGTGTATGTATGTATGTATGTATGTATGTGTATGTGTGTATGTATGTATGTATGTGTATGTATGTATATATTTATGTATGTATGCATTTATGTATGTATGTATGTATGTATGTATGTATGTATGTATGTATGTATGTATGTATGTATGTATACATGAATGCATGTATGTATATGTATATGTATTTATTTATTTATGTATTTATGTATGTATGTTTATGTATGTATGTCTGTATGTATGTATATGTATGCATGGATGTATGTATATAATATAATATGCATGTATGTTTGCATGTATGCATGTATGTGTGAATGTATATATATATATATATATGTGTGTGTGTGTGTGTGTATGTTGGAAATTGTCATATCATAGCTACATACATATATACATATTTTGTATGTAGTTGTAACTGAGAATTCCCAACTCTTCGTTTCATTTCATCTATATAAATAAAGCCAGCTTTCTGTGTGTCTGTGTGTCTGTCTGTCTGTCTGTTTGACCGGGCTTAACTTCTACAATTTTGCACCTTTTCACTCGAAACCTTCACTGCTGTGTCGGCCTCGGCATCGGACACCCAGTGGAGGGGTTCGCGTACCCCCTTTTCACCGCTAACATGGTGAAAATACCCCAAAACTCTACCCAACCGACCGTCCCTGACGACCCAGCGCGAAGCGCTTCTATTTATGGCGCCGGTATTCCCCAACGTCATTAATAATGCGCATTTAACGACAAGCGGTTCTATTTATGGCGCGGGTATTCCCCAACGTCATTAATAATGCAAATAAAGACGTTGTTTACTTTCGCACAAAATTTAATTACGATCGAATCGAACTATATTCATCGTTTTACAGCAAAATTGTATGTTCAAAGACTCTGCTTTACTAAGGGCAGTGAGGGCTAGATTTCTGGCGTTTTCTTGAACCCGCCAACGCCGGCTTCACCCTCTTCGACTGCGAAGCAGTCAGTCCACGGGAGACTGCGAAGCAGTCGTCGCCACTCGACTGCGAAGCAGTCAGTCCACGGGAGACTGCGAAGCAGTCGTCGCCAGAGGGCGACTGCGAAGCAGTCAGTCCACGCCTAGACTGCAAAGCAGTCTCCCCCACAGGTCGCCTAAATTTCTTCCTTATTCGCTACACGGATTTAAACATATACCTAAATTTGTTGCTTATTCGCTACAGGGATTGAAACTTATAAATAACCCCGGGCAACGCCGGGTAAACCTGCTAGTATAATATAAGACTTCAATTCCTGCTCTCAAGTGTGCTTCATATGTTTTTTGCTTCCATGTTCAATCTTTTCTGGCTAGTAAGAAACTCCTTCTGAATTCTTCTAAGACCGAATTTCTTTTTTTGGGCACAATTCAACAGTTTCACAAATTCTCCTGGTTGAGATCTGTTCAGTTGGGTGAACTACTTGTTGACCGTGCCTACTGCTTGCACGTAGTTTGGGCGGAGTGTTTGGTCCAACCCTGGCATTATCTAGGCTATACCCATATTCGGGTCGGTTGTTGCTCTACTGTACGTCAACACGGCTGCAGCTTGCTCTCTTCCCCCCACAAAAGAACAATCTTTCCATTGACATTCGAGCAATCGCTGTCAACTCTGCTGAACCGTCATTTCTGGTTGTGTTAAGACACATCTATTCAGATCTCTTATGCAGCCATGTTCTTAGCGCTCTAGAGGGGCTCATAAAATGCGCTTTATAAAAGTCCAGATATGCAAATACATATATGCACATATGCATACATACGTACGTACGTACATACATACATACATACATACATACATACATACATACATACATACTTATGCTTATGTGGGGCGTGGTGGCTCAGTGGTAAGTTCGGCGCCTTGTGACCGGAGGGTTGCAGGTTCGAATCCCACTCTAGCCGCTGCGTACGGACCTTGGACAAGTCCTTCACTCGCAATTCCTCGTGGCGCTTCGGCGTGAAAATTCCGGCACAGTATCAAATGCTGTAGTCGGGAGCGCCTCTGAGTAGTAGTTGACTTCGAGAGGCGCTATAGAAATATCCGGAATAAATAAATACATGCCATACATACCATACATACATACATATATACATACATAAATACATACAAACATACGTTCATACATACATACAAACATACGTATATACATGCGTACATACATGCATACATACATACATACATACAAACATACGTACATACATACATACATACATACATACATACATACATACATACATACATACATACATACATACGTACGTACATACAAACATACGTACATACATGCGTACATACATGCGTACATACATACATACATACATACATACATACATACGTACATGCATACATACATACTTATGTATGCATAAATACATGCATCCACACATACACACACGCATATATGCACGCATACAAATGTATATACACACATAATGTCATATAAACACATTACACACATATACGTACATTCATACGTCATACATAATACATAAATACATACATATGCAGATCAGCTGAAGTTCACATACATGCTATTCGTAGAACCAGTTCTGCCCTAAATCGTCTCCATCCCACGCTTTTCCAATTTCCAGATGATATCAACGCCTTATTTGCTTACAGGTGTTTTTGTTTTTCTCTCTTGCTTCCGATTAACTTTAAAACCACTTGGCACTTACTCAATCGGGTCCATCGTCGTTGAGAGGCACTCTCGATGCATCGTATTAAGTGGCTATAGACTTAAGTATGCTTGCATACACTGTACGGCTGGCTAAACTTGACCCATGAAATATGCATTACTCGGCGTATCGAGGACTATGCCTTCGCCTGCTTTATACTTCTCCAGAGTGGTCTGAATATGTGTTAACGGGTCATTGAAAAACTACAGAACAAATGGTAATGCACTGCGGTTGTGGAACACTTCAAAACTCACTATTTATCACTAGGTTTCACTGCTCTTCACCTGGCGACTACTTATGCTACTACTAATGCTACTACCAACGTTACTACTGATGCTACTACTAATGCAACTGCTAAAACTACAACTAATGCTATAACTATAGTGCTATTACTAAAACTACTAAATGTTACTACTAATGCAACTACTAATAACCACTACTAACGCTACTACTAAATACTAATGCAACTACTTATGCTACTAGTACTACCGACGTTATTACTGATGCTACTACTAATGCAACTACTAAAACTACAGCTAATGCTACAACTATAGTGCTATGACTAATGCTACTACTAATGCTACTACTGATGCAGCTACTAATAACTACTACTAATGCTACGACTGATGTTATCACTAGTGCTACTACTTTTGTATTTTAACGAATGAATCCCTCACATTCAGATTTTCCCGCTCTGCGTGCATGGTAGGTGCTTCATGCTTTCCACTCATAGCTAAAGTCTAAACCTCTTCCAGAATTCTTACCCTAATCCATCAACTCATTCTCTTTCCAAGAGTTCTCGTCCTCAAGGAAACCAGCCTTAGCAGCTCCTCTGCCTCATTTCTCTGGTGTCTCTGGCAACCGGACTTGGATCTCCATTTGACCACTCTATTGACGAGCCCTCTGACTTGACGCAGCGCTCGTGAATAAGCTAGTGCCCTGCGCTTAGCTTTCAAGTGATGCTTTATAAATTTTGAGTTTACGAGGACGATTCAAATAAAAAATTAATAATAGTTACAACACATTATGATGAATATTAGATGTGAATGTAATTTATGATTTATTTTATATACAACGATGTGCAATGCATCAATAAAATCAATGAGTGTTTTTTTTATCTCGATTGCTGATTCACTGTTGACTTGCACAACAAACACTTAGTTATACGAGATGAAGAGGATCTATCACTGCAAGGGTCAAGAGGACGACAGACTAACTGCACCACGACCTCTCTTATCTTTACATATTTACATGCACTAATGAAGAATAAATGTGTGTGTGTGTTTGTGTGTGTGTGTGTGTGTGTGTGTGTGTGTGTGTGTGTGTGTGTGTGTGTGTGTAGCTATTGTTTAACGACGCTGTGTCCTGGCATACTTGATTAGCGTCGCCCTCCTCCTTTATCAAGGGTTGGGACTGGCCCACCAGAACACGGCAGAGGGCGGAGTAGATGACTGTGAACGGAAGATGCTTCTATGCACTGCTTACGATTGAAGAGAGGGACTTTGCCTCCACTTGTTAAACACGCCGACACTGGGAACCCGGACACATCTGGGGACTCTTGCCTTGGATATATAAATGCAGAATCACTTAACAGAGAACGTGATGGAAGGTACTGTACAAACATACTATACGGATGAAGTCACTTGCGTTGATGTACTGCATATACATGTATGCGTGTGTGCGTGGGTGTGTGTATAACTGTATATGTGTGTGTTTGTGTGTGCGTGGGTGTGTGCACTACATCAGTGTAGAGTGGGTAGTCCTTCCGTTTCTGAGAACGTATTTTACGATCATCTGCTATATACATCATCCGCGTGGATGATGTTCTCCTCATCATTGTGTAATAATTCATCGCCATCTATTGGTCGCTGGTATTTGTTGACTGTCATTGGAGTTTCGGTCTGGACAGTTAGACCTGTTGGCTCACGTGCGCTCGAGAATCGCTCCTAATCGTTCGTATAATTACTTCCGCTGCCACGTAGGCCACAGCTGCCCTCATTGACTGGTTTCAGGGTACACTGACTGGCTCTAGGATTCATTGACTGGCATTTGGACACATCGACTGGCTCTCTGACACATTGACTGGCGTTTTAATATAATGACTGGCTTTTGGACACATTGACTGGCTTTGGAGCAAATTGGCTGACTTGGACACATTTACTGGCTTTTGAGCACGTTGGCAGGCGGTGAAAAAAAGAAACAGCCTTACCTTTAAAATAATACAAGACCACGTGATTTATGTCATATACCGAAGATGATTAGCGTTCCCTCCTTTACCCAGGCTTCGGACTTGCACCACCCGAACACAAAGCAGTGGTGGAGTTTTATCAAGACTCTTAGCTCTGAACTAAGAACCCAAGAATCCTGCTCTACGCATCCAACAAACCGTTTGCAAATAATACGACTTATACCACTACCAGTCCTTGCCAGGTAGTGCCAGTCCCAAGCCTGTAGACAGGAGGAGGGCGGCATCAACAGTCCTGGCAGCCATGGGGTGTCGTTAAACACTATAGAAACTATTAGTAATGCGACTTATGTAAAGTGACAATTGACATATTTAACATATAGGCCTACTTAAGACTATATCGCCTCTCGAGTAGGACCTGTCAAAAGCCCCGTCTCTTTCTTAACCTGTAAGTGGCTTTTGAAGTTAGTTGCGAACAACATCGACCACTTCTGCAGTAAACAGAGATTGCTCAGGTAAGTGAATAATAAGTCTCAACTACCGGTTGTAAATGACAATGAACCTGAAACGTTCGCAATTCCTCTGTTCAGTGGATATGGCGCAGTTAGGTTTTACCGGTTAGGGCTCTTCAAAAATTTTCGTTCATCAAGTTTACCCAATGATGTTTATTCGTCCAAAGAACAACTGATTGCGAAATCTCTGAACTATTATGATGGCCTGTTGTGTCTGGCTGTCTGTTCATCTGTCTGTCTGTATATCGATAAATTTATTAAAGTATGTTGTTCCTGGTCTGTCTGAATCTCTTTCTGCCTGCCTGTATGTATATCAATAAATTTATAAAAGTAGGCCCTATAGGTCCCTATGTTGTTCCTTGTCAGTCTGTCTGTATGTATATCAATAAATTGATTAAAGTAGGCCCCTATGTTGTTCTTGGGCGGTCTGTCTGTCTGTCTGTCTGTCTGTCTGGGTCTACCTCTATATCATTTACTAGGTCTTTACTTTTAACCAATGACAGGCTGTCTGTCTGGGTCTACCTCTATATCATTTACTAGGTCTTTACTTTTAACCATTGACAGTCTGTCTGTCTGGGTCTACCTCTATATCATTTACTAGGTCTTTACTTTTAACCATTGACAGTCTTCAAAAAGTCTTTATTTGATCAAATAACAATTAGAAAAATGCCGGATTTCTAACTCTGGACGCAGCGGAAGAGGCCTGCAATGGACGCCAGCCAAAGAAACAATATCATTATTTCTTTCTTTCGGAGATTAACCGAGGCCCACTCCAATGACCAGAGGCGCTCTCTGCACCACTTACCTTAATGAGGTTAATCCTTGATTAATTCTGCGCGATCCTTAATTATGTTGGCCAATAATTAATTCTGCGCAATCATTAATTATGTTCGCCTTTAATTAATTCTGCACTACCCGTAATGATGCTAAAAGTTACTAAGAATATAAATATCATCAGCAAGCAAACCAGTTTAAGAAATTAGCCCTAAAGTTACTTCGGCTCGGTGCACAGGTAATGGTAATTGTAAATTTATATAGCGACACTTCAAGAGAGACTGAGAGAGCCTCATCAAGTAAGAATGTTAAACGTTCGGGATTTGAACCCCCAACCGCTGCAGTGTTGACAGTCCAGCACGCTAACCTCTTCAGCATAGCGCACCAAAATAACTAATATTAGTAACTTCTATAACGCCAGAGTCTCATGCAAAAGGCATGAACCGATGGCGTACCAACACCAAGCGATTATCAGACGATTATCTGTATAGTATTGCCAGGTGGAAGCGGTTGGCTGTAAAGCGCAGCCATTGTGGAGTTCTAATGTGGCTTTTAACAGAGATGAAAAATTGTTGTCTGACAGCAGACCACACTGCTTTTATGTCGTCTGCGTTGGTTTGGTATTGCTAATGACGACGATATCTTTATCGATACTGATACCTTTTAACTGATACTTTAGTACTTTACTTTACTGACGCAGTTGAAGACCATACATTGGTTAGAGCGTACGTCCCATGCGACTCTTTGCGTGAGGTTGCCCGTTTGCATACCGATGGGACTTATTTAAGAGTTTTATATCGGGGCTAACACGGTCCGTACACTTGGACCTTGAAGGGTGTGGTGCCCTTTCAAATGGACAGCGGTAGTGAAGGATCCCACCCGGTCATTTCATTGAAAGATGAGCAGGGTCGAGGCCATATATAGGCCTACGGACGCGTGGCGAAAATCGCGTACATTTACCTTTAATAAACTCTATCTTTGTGTCATCTATTTCACGCCTTATCCACATTTTCTTGATGTGGGGCGCTACATAAGTTCGCAATTACAATCACAGTTTAATTGTCTGGTTATTTACACAACGCATTTGAAGAACGTCACAAGGGGGCCACAGTAATTGTGCTGTTGGTGTTCATCAGACAAATCATGTGGCTGTGGTGACGTAAGGACCGTGGAGCTAACTAACTTCCTAAACCTATCAAAGGCTTGAGGTCCTCTTGCTGGGGGTATGTGGACGACCCGCGTCGTTCGATTCCCCCTCGAAGTCGAATAGGGGGGCGGTGATAACGAGTTCCCCGCTTCGGTCGATCTCCCCGCGTATCGACAGCGCATCGACGGGGTGTGGCAGCTGGAAGCGATCGATGTACTGCCTCAGATAGTTCGTCCCGTCCCCCAGGGGTTCTGGCTTGTACGCCCCGACGAGGATCCGAGACCCTCCGCGGGCGGTACACACGTGGATTGTCCGCTCGGTGAACGCCTCTCCAAGGGAGACGACGAGGCGCAGGTACCTTCGTCCGTTCCCATCGCGTTCAACGCGCATACTCCTCAGGGAGAAGACGCTGCGCCGCCTAGCGAATACGCTTGAAGCTCGATCGTCGTCCAGCGAGAGACATTTCCTGTCGCATTCGCCAGGCGGCGACCGTGCGGTGTCGTCTGCGGCGGACTTAAGCTTGACGCGGTCCATGACGATGGCGTTGCCATGGTTATCGTGAACGATGACGTCAACGGCCTCTTTGAAGCGTGCCCGTCTTTCGGAGGCTGAGAAGTGGCGGGATTTCTTGTGGTTTAGCGGACTGTCTGGGTTTTTAAGGATCGACTGGGGCGATTCTGGGGTGAGTTCGACGTTGGATGACGTTTCGATTTGGGAAATCCCGATGTCGTAGAAAATAGATTTCGACGAAGGTTCGAGATGTTTTCCGTTTCGCGCTCTTTCTGCCACTGTCGTCTGCCAACGTTCGTCGTCGTCGTCTGCTCCAACAGAGGGCGCTGTTGCTGTTGTTGTTGTTGTTGTTGAGGGTGCGTTTTCGTTTGGGTCTCTGCTGGGTCTCGGCTGAGGTGCGTTTTTGTGCGTCACGTTGGCTCCAGGGGCGTTGTCTTTGGACGGCCGGATGTGACGTCGTTTCTTGCAGTTGCGACACGTGAACAGCTCCATCAGACTTCCCGATTTGCGCTGCATTTCCCGAGATGTCGCTGCGGATTTAAGATGTCGTCACGTGACCTAAATTCGGGGAAAAGCATTTCTATAGCGAGATTACTTTGTGGAAATCGTATTCGTAAACTTGGGATTGATTGTGCGCTGAAAGGGTAAGTAGCGGGATCCACTCTTTCAACAGACACCAGTTCGACTCTCGATGGTGGCTCATTTGTGAGATCTAAACCTTGGGTTAGCATGGTCCGTACACGGGGTTCTTATATGACGTGGCACCCATTCAAACAGGGAGTGGTGGTAAAGGATCTCACCCGATCAATGCATTGAAAAAAGAGCAGGATCGAAGTCATACGATCAATCTAGCACGGTTCGTACACGGGGGACATTAAATGGCGTGGGACCCATTCAAACGGACAGCGGTGGTGAAGGATCTCACCCGATCAATTCATTGAAAAATGAGCAGGGTCAAGGCCATATACGGTCGCTATATATCACGATTCGTACACGGGGACATTAAATGGCGTGGCACCCATTCAAACGGACAGCGGTGGTGAAGGATCTCACCCGATCAATTCATTGAAAAATGAGCAGGGTCAAGGCCATATACGGTCGCTATATATCACGATTCGTACACGGGGACATTAAATGGCGTGGCACCCATTCAAACGGACAGCGGTGGTGAAGGATCTCACCCGATCAATTCATTGAAAACTGAGCAGGGTCAAGGCCATATACGGTCGCTATATAAAAACGTTTAGATTTACATACTCGGTAAGGCTTCGAGACCTCCACCGTCCAAACATCCACCCCGCTCTTCCCGATCCTCCACCTCCTCTCCAGTATTTCCGTATCTCAATCACTATCCATCTGAAGCGCTCTTAACGACTCTTATAACGCCCGGGTCCTCGACACTGGAACGATCTCCCTCCTTGATACCGCATACTTTTGATGACTCCATGAACAGTAGAAACACCCCCACCATCATCTGCATCGAGCTCCTCTATCTATCATTCCACAGGAATTCCATTCCAAATGAAAATCATCTCTTCAAGAACTCCGTCCCTCCTCGTCTTTTCCTAATCCAACCACTCCTCCTCTTTCCATAATCCACCCACTCCTCCTCTTTCCCTAATCCACCCACTCCTCCGATTTCCCTAATCCACCCACTCCTCCGATTTCCCTAATCCACCCACTCCTCGTCTTTTCCTAATCCACCCAATCCTCCTCTTTCCCTAATCCACCCATCCTCCTCTTTCCCTAATTCACCCACTCCTCCGCTTTCCCTTATCCACCCACTCCTCCGATTTCCCTAATCCACCCACTCATCCGCTTTCCCTTATCCACCCACTCCTCCGATTTCCCTAATCCACCCACTCATCCGCTTTCCCTTATCCACCCACTCCTCCGATTTCCCTAATCCACCCACTCATCCGCTTTCCCTTATCCACCCACTCCTCCTCTTTCCATAATCCACCCACTCCTCCGCTTTCCAATCTCTTCCGAGCTTTACGAACGCAAATACGATAGCTGAGTTTTCGTTAGACCTCAGGCAAAAGAAATAATTTATTGGTGACCTATAATCTGAGGGAAAGGCAAATTGAACCCCTTGACATCGTCTGCCATATAAAACTAAATGTTAGACCCACCTGGATCTAGATGTAGATAGAGAAATAGTGAGACAGAGAGACAGATACACAGACACAGACAGTGACACAGTCAGTTATGAGAGAAAGAGAGCTGATAAACCTAACTATGAAAGGCCTAAATAGACCCTCCGGAGGAGAGAATTCTTGGCCAACGCGACGAGGAGCAACAACATCTCACAGGGTCATACCTGAGCAAATTCCAATCAAGTCTACCTGACGGAAACACGTAGGAAGACCTACCTTAGCGACGGATACCTTGAATTCCCTCGTCCAGTCTTTGAGAGGATCGGATCAAGGTCAGGCCACTGTGGACGATCGCATGATTCGACGGAGGAGTCTGAGAGATGATCCTCTTCTGCGGGAGTTTCTATTCCTCATTATCCTCCTTCACGTATATACATCCCGTTTTTATTTCGGCCTTTGAGGAGAAGTCCGGGGGACGGAGAAGGAGGAGATGGAAGATTCTACGGCCTCGGCCCTATCTACCTGGAGAGAGAGAGAGAGAGAGAGAGAGAGATAGAGAGAGAGAGAGAGAGAGAGAGAGAGAGAGAGAGAGAGAGAGAGAGAGAGAGAGAGAGAGAGAGAGAGAGAGAGAGAGAGAGAGAGAGAGAGAGAGAGAGAGAGAGAGAGAGAGAGAGAGAGAGAGAGAGAGAGAGAGAGAGACGCGGCCGGAAGGATGGGCGAACGATTTGGAGAAGTTCCAAAGAGTCGATGAAGATGACGTAAATGTTGTTTATGTCCAACTGCTCCGAAGATTCCGTCTGCCTCTCTCGCCCTACACAGCACACGTGTCTTCCTATATCCATATATACATTCTGACTGACTGCATTGATGTCTGTCTGTCTGTCTGTCTGCGTGTTGTTCTGTCTGCCTTTCTGTTGTGTATGTGTGTGCCTAATCTATCTCCGGTCTGTCTGTCTCTCAGATTGATAGCCTCTCTGTCTTCATGTCTGTTTGTCCGTCCGTCTTTGTCTGTCTGTCTGCTTGCCTGTCTATCTGCCCGTCTGCCTGTCTTTTTGTCTGTCCTTCTTTATCTTTATCCGTCCGTCTCTGTCTGTCTGTCTGTCTGTCTGTCTGTCTGTCTGTCTGTCTGTCTGTCTGTCTGTCTGTCTGTCTGTCTGTCTGTCTGTCTGTCTGTCTGTCTGTCTGTCTGTCTGCTGTTGCTAAATGGTTCTTTCCCATTACTAGGACTGAAATCATTGCCCTGACATTTGATCGACGCGTGATATAAAAGAGTTCTTCTCTCTTGAAGGAGACTGAGACAGGATTGCCAGCTTCCGTCCCACGTTACTTACAAGAAGGTTGTCTGCGTCTGCAAGCACCGACTTCACCCTCTGAACTTACAGTCCGCCACTGCCCGTACTCTGGCAGTGCCAGTCCAAAGTCTGGATAAAGTAGGAGGGCGACGCTAATCATCTTTGTCATGATACAGCGACGTTAAACAGCAACTAATCCCCTTGGGGACCAACACAAAAGTCCCTCTCTGAGCCTCTCTGTCTCTGGGGGAGGGGGTTGCCGATAGCAGTGTGATTCTCCTTACAGATTTTATTTTAGTTATAGTTACAGTTATAGTTAATGGTTTTTCATTTTAGTTATAGTTACAGTTATAGTTAGTATTATTTTTTAGTTATAGTTATAGTTATAGTTACTGGACTTTTATTTTAGTTAATTTTAGTTAGTACATAGTTAAAAATTAACTGGCCCCGATGGCGTTGCGCCTGGACCTTATGGGGTCATCGATTAAATGTCAACAAATTTTCGGCAGTTTTTTTTATCTCCTCCCCCTTGTCAACAACTGTCAAACATTCAAGGACCATCTAACAAAATTAATTATGTCAAAGAAAATTACCCCACCCCAGAAAATTTCTATGACTCTAACAAATGCAAAAACTTAAATTGGCGAAAAAACAAAATGTTGTTATTCAGATTTTAATTTGATACTTAATGCATGGCTACAGTACATGTAGATTGTAGAATCACTGTCTGTCACAGATATTTAATGGATTTTTTCCATTCAAAAATACAATCTCGTTTTCTTTTAAATGTGTATTCAATTTGATTTTTATTATGAACATTTCTATGTTGAACATGAAGATAATAACTTTTTTAAATAATATTCCTTTTAACATAGACAATTAAAATCAAAACAAGTTTCTCACTCTTTAAAATGACTACTAATTTTGTGAATTTGCGCTAGTCAACTTGGGTCGCAATCGCTATAGACACGTTTACACAAACATTTACGAGCCCATCGATATCTATAAAATTG
>OY744606.1:874716-899716 GCA_963556255.1 Allolobophora icterica | reverse complement strand
CTTATTCGCCGTCGGGTTTTAACGATTTTGATAACGAAATGACTAGCGGACCGCCAGGCGGCCCGCAACTTTCGAATACTAGCGGACCGCCAATCACGTGTAACTCGTCACGTAATTAGAGAACGTGGCTACTTTCATAAACTTACATGGCGGCTGTAACGGACAGTATCTTTTATGTTGGTCAAGTTTTAGCTTTAATTACTTAGAAAATTTAAAAAAATGCATGAAACGAGTAAGTTTAGTAATCTTAAAATGCGTGATACCAAGACGTTACAACCCGCGAAAACGTATGCGCAGAAGAAGACCGCAAGTGCCAAGAGTGAACTGCGATATTGCTCACCGATTATGCCGCAGAAAGTATTAGAAACAAGGAGAAGGCAACCGTCCCTGACTATGGTCCTTCAGCGGGCAGGTTTCAGACGTTTAGGGTTAGTGTAGCGGCTGTAGCCAATGTTTTGGTCCAAGGATTCGGATTTGAAAGGGCTTCTGGCGGAAACACGTGACTGGCGGGCCGCTAGTATTTGAAATTTGAGGGCCACATGGCGGTCCGTTAGTCACAGTCTTTTGATAATGGTAATGTTAATTGCAAATTTATATAGCGCCACTTCAAGAGAGACTCATCAGGGGCACTCCTGACCTAACACAATGAAACCACGATCGAACAAAATAGACTTCAAGCGTTTGCGGGTAAGAAGCAAGAGAGGCTGAGAAGCTCATGTCGCAGGTTGTTAGGCAGCTAGGTCCAAGAGGTTGGACCGATGTATAATTAAACTCCGCCACTGCACGTCCGTGCCTTAGTGCCAGGCAGTGCCAGTCCCAAGCCTGGACGAAGGAGGAGGGTGACGCGAATGATCTTTGTTATCACGTAGTGTCGTTAAACTGAGACTACTAAACTACTACGATGTATAACTAGATGAGAAGTCTGGGGTTCCTATCTTACGTCAGTCATGGTTGACGTGTAAAAATATGCTTCGTCGCATGATCGATGGATGCAGACTTTAACGACATGATCATGTGGCAACAAAAGCCTTTGACGTCGGCAGAGGAATTAGTTTGAACACTTCTCACCCTTCGCATACGGCATAATAAAAATTCTTCTAAATCTGAGACCCCTACCGTCTCAGGTCCGGGCCAACTGACGGGCTCTAAAGTGTAATTGTAGTCTGGGATTTATATAGCGCCTCTTCAGGAGAGAGACTCTTGTAAGATGATCTTTCCACTGATAGTGTGGGGTCGATGTACTCATATCCAGTTAAGCTCGACAGTGGTCCCGTTGTGGTCATAGATCATTTTGGTCATCACAGACCCAGCTGTGGTCATTATAGGTCAGTTTTGGTCATCACTCATCATAGGCCTAGCTGCGGTCATCATGTACCGGTAGCGCACTTTTTAAGAATCTTACTAAGTCGGACATAGTAATATGACATCGTCTGTGGTCATTTAGTCCGACTGCCATGTGGTCAGTGCTGGTCACTCGATGGTCAACTCGTCGATCACCATTCGTCTAATCCGCACATCCGCTCAGTCGGTTCCCTAACAGTCGGCGACCGACTGAGCGCCTGATTACAGCTCCGACCTCCGACTGCTTAGAACGAGGTAGAGTAAGGCGCAACGATAGTTTGGCCCAATTGGCCTGGCTTAGAGAAGAAGGCGCCTGCGGCAAAGAAACCCCGGTGTGGCGACAATTTGAGACCGGGGCGAAAAGTAGCTCCGAAGAATTCTGATTGGCTCACGGGATCCGTGACGTCAGTTTCATGTCGCTGCCTTCGTCAATCGTAATTGTAATCTCGAGATTTCTATAACTAACGCTGAGGTCAATGTGACGGTGATCGTTGATACTGCATCGTAAGTCCCATGCACCTCTATGCGTGAGGTGCCGGTTCGTATACCGATGCTGGCTTATAATTTCAGATATTTGAATCTCAAGCTAGCATACGGTCCGTACACGGGGACCTTAAATGACGTTGCTCCCATTCAGACAGGTAGCTCTAATGAAGGACCTCGCAAGATCAATCCATTGAAAAATGAACAGGGTCGAGGTCACACGGTCGCTATAGAAAAACATTTACTTTTACATTTTTGCAGTCTCCCTGACGCGACTTTTGTGTGACGATGAGAAATTTCCGATATTTACATTTACAGCGAAACATAGGCCTACAGCACAAAAAACAATCTATTTAAATAAACAGATTGGGACTTTCGTAAAAAATGTTTAGTTTGAAAAACCTCAAACCCTAAACAACCTACATCACGGACATGAATTTTAGCCAAATCAAAGTCGACGTGGCGGGGTAACCGAAATGGCGTCGAAACAGAATCTGCACCACATCCGCCGGCAGCCTTAACATCTTGCGCCTAGAGTAGCGGCCCTGGTAGGTGCAGGGACGGCAACCCCTGGCGGCGGCGGCGGCAGCGGCGGCGGTGGCACGTGAGATTGTTTATCAAGAAGGCTCCGTCCGTGTTGGCTACGGTCGTCTGTTGAAGGCATTCCGTTGCGTCGGACGAGAGTCGGTCGGTTGGTCTTCGGGGTCGAGAGCTGATGCTACCTTCGCTGCCCAGGTCTTGTCACCGATGACAGCTGCTGCAGGGCTGTTGAGGGGTCGGTTCACGGCTACACGGCACGAGGAGGAGGAGAGGCGGTAAGAGACAGAGGGGAAGAGCGAGGGACGCAGGAAAAGGGAGAGAAAAATATATACAGGAGATTAAGACATACAGATAGAAAGAAAGACATACAGATTGATAGAGATACAGAGAGAGACAGACAAGGGACAGACAGGGATCAACACAGACAGACCGATAGCGAAGACAGACAGAGACATACATGGACAGAGACACAGACAGACAGACACAGACAGACAGACAAACAGACAGACAAAGAGAGAGAAAGCAGCGTGTGCTGGTCAAAGATGACAAGAGTCAGCCTAGTGGTAAGCGGTAAATCTCAGATGATGCGACTGAAGCGGGGTTCGACTTCTAAGTAGGCCGTAGGTGAAACAGAGAAAGAAGTATAGAGTAAGGGGCTCGAATGGGTTCAAAAGTTATCGGAAAAGCCCATAACCTCTTAGTCGTCGCTTAAACGTCATCATAATTGTAGTCGTTGTCGTAATGATAACTGTCGTTGCATTGCGATTATAACTTTGATTCTTGCCGCGTGGCTGGGATTCGATTCCTGAGCTCTGTGCCGGAAAATGACGTTTATCTCTATCAATCTCTCAAACTTCGGCCACGTGATTCCGAAGTCAGCGACATGCGCCATCGTCCAACAGCGGAGATGTGTACGCCAACAGAATCGACATAATCGACTTATCCATAACCAAGATGTGAGCGCCTTTAAAATCCGTAATACAGAGGTGTGCGCCGGATTCGGAAACGAATCTGTAACTCGAAGGTGATTTCAGTGTCTCGAGACATCGAAACCTGTGCGCCGATTGGATTTCTAAACCAAGAGGTGCGCGCCAATCAACGACAGTAGCAGAGGTGTGCGTCGTAGACGGCGACGGCGAGACGTGACGCAGAGGTGTGCGTCGATCACAGATCGGCAACGGTCGATCGGTAGGGGCGCGCAGCTTGACATGAAGCAGAGGCAATGGAACTTGGACTGATCTTGTTCCTCGTTTTCGTCCATCTGTCCGCCGTCTCGGCACTTCCGGTTCGGTCGACGGCGTCGCCAGGTGGCGCTGTGCCGGACGGAAGTGAAGCGACACCTAACGACGTGGCACCGAGGTCGAAGGTCAGAAGGCAGCGGGTCGAATGGAACGGAAGGAGAAGAACAGGTAGGAAGATTCGACAGATTTCGAGAGATTCACCACCACCACCACCACCACCACCACCACCACCACCACCACCACCACCACCACCACCACCACCACCACCACCACCACCACCACCACCACCACCACCACCACCACCACCACCACCACCACCACCACCACCAACACCACCACCACCACCACCACCACTACCATCATTGTCGTTGTTATTATTTTCACCTTTATCATCAGGTCATAATTGGTTCTGTTAAACACCTTTTAGTCGCTTTTTCGTGTACTATAGTTAACTCGTGCGGCGTTAGGTAAGTAAGTAGTCGAAGTCATTTGTGTTATGCCAAAGGAAAGGTGAGAACTGTTCGAAATAATTACACACCTAGTATTGTAGTTACGATCGTAATCACAGTGTGATCTATTGTCTCTGCAACAGAGACTCATCAGAAACCCTCCTGACCTGATCAAAATGGCTTCAAACGCTGACGAAATGTTGCTGCATGTTAATCTTTGAACCAATGGTTAACGGCTTTTTAAAAAGAACTTTTTATCAAACAAACTTTGGCCTGTCATCACTATCAACATCACTTTCAACAACAACAACAACAGCAGCAACAACAACATCATCATCATCATCATCATCATCATCAATCATCATGTCGTCGCTCTCGTAACTTTGATATTGAGAAAGTATGCATGTGCGTATGTAAGCAGAGAAAGAGGTAGAGAGAGAACTAGAAACAGAGAGACAGAGACAGAGACAAAGAAAGAGACAGAGAGAGACAGAGACAGAAAAACAGAGAGAGATAGAGACCGAGAGAGAGAGAGAGAGAGAGACAGACAGACAGACAGACAGAGACAGAGAAGAGAAGAGAAGAGAAACATTTGTAGGGTCGTATAGCCACTCCCAGTCAGATGATCCACCTTCGAAGACCCGCTCCGCTCTTTCCAAACGCCGCCAGAGAGCGTCCCTCTCTTCCTACCTCCATCTCTCCTTCTCCCCATCTTCGTCGCCACTCCGTCTCTGTGCCTGCCTCCCTGTCTGCCTCCCTGTCTGCCTCTGTGCCTCGCTGCCTCTCTGCTTCTCTGTCTGACTGATTTGTCGTGTGATTTGCTGCCCACTTGACTCCGTTTGTCGAGGTCTTGGTCGTAGAAAAACATCATTAGTCGTAAATAAAATACCCTTCAAGACGATGGAGTGGGAGGAGGAGCAGGAGCAAGAGGAAGAGGAAGAAGAGGAGCAGGAGGAAAAGGAGCATGGGAGGAGGAGCAGGGAAAAGAAGAGTATCCTACGGGGAAGAGGAGTAGAAGGAAGAGGAGCAGGGAAAAGATGAGTACGGGGAAGAGGAGCAGGAAAAAGATGAGTACGGGGAAGAGGAGCAGGGAAAAGATGAGTACGGGGAAGAGGAGCAGGAAAAAGATGAGTACGGGGAAGAGGAGCAGGAGGAAGAGGAACAGAGAAAAGAGGAGCAGGAGGAAAAGGAGCAGGGAAAAGAGGAGTACGAGGAAGAGGAGCAGGAGGAAGAGGAACAGAAAAAGAGGAGTACATGGAAGAGGAGCAGGAGGAAGAGGAGCAGGGAAAAGAGGAGCAGGAGGAAAAGGAGCAGGGAAAAGAGGAGTACGAGGAAGAGAAGCAGGAAGAAGATTAGCAGGAGGATGAGATGGTGGTGGAGAAGGAGGAGAATAAACGACACGGAGTCATACAGTCTGTCAAAATAGTTTCACTTTTCTCTGTTGTTTTCCGCTTCATCTCGTGTGACGCAACGCTTTGCATTTGTAAGATATGGGTTTGGTTAGCTTTTAATCATTCTGAGAATAGTTTCAAATGGTTTTAAATAGTTTTGAATAGTTTCGAATAGTTTCGAATAGTTTTGAATAGTTTCTAGTAGTTTAACAGTTTTTAATAATTTAGAATAATTTCGAATGATTAGCGGTGTGTTGTTTCCTGTGCAGAGTCACTGAGTGACTCCCTTCACTGTATAAATATTTAGCTCCTTTGCCTGTTTGTTACCTACCTATCGACATACATACATACAAATATACTTACATACATGCATACATACATACATGCATATATACGTGTATGTATACATACATACATACATACATACATACATACATACATACATACATACATACATACATACATACATACATACATACATACATACATACATACATACATACATACATACATACATACATATTACATACATACATACACACATACATACATACACCCATGAATACATACACACATACATACATACATACATACATACATACATACATACATACATACATACACACACACATACATACATACATACACACATACATACATACATACATACATACATACATACATACATACATACATACATACATACATACATACATACATACATACATACATACATACACACATACATACATACATACATACATACATACATACATACATACATACATACATACATACATACATACATACATACATACATACATACATACATGCATGCATACATACATACATACATACATACATGCATACATACATACATACATACATACATACACACACACACACATACATACATACATAGATGCATACGTATACATAAGCCTATTCTCTGGCCTAAGCTTATCACGGCATTAATGAACCTTCTCGTGCCAGTGAGATAAAGGACGCATTAAGTAGGCTTTGGATACTTTCACAAGATTGTGATTAATCGTAATGTCTTTCTAATTGAGTGCTAATGTAACTGCGGCAAAACCTTGGCCTGGCCACAGGGTACCGCAGCTGTCAAAAACAAAGGTTTCTAAAGTGGGTCAGATTGGAAGTGTGATGAGAGGGAGGCAGCATCAGGAAAGTAGGTTGCACTCGAGGCCCTGTTGCATGGCTATCAACAAGAAACTAGTTTCTGTACAGTAGAAGAAGAAGAATACAAAGAAGAATACGCAGAACAAGACAATGAAGAAGAAGAAGAAGAAGAAGAAGAAGAAGAAGAAGAAGAAGAAGAAGAAGAAGAAGAAGAAGAAGGAGAAGAAGAAGAACAAGAAGAAGAACAAGAAGAACAAGAATAACAAGAAGAACAAGAAGAACAAGAAGAAGAACAAGAAGAAGAACAATAAGAAGAACATGAAGAAGAACAAGAAGAAGAACAAGAAGAACAAGAAGAAGAACAAGAAGAAGAACAAGAACAAGAAGAAGAACAAGAAGAAGAATAAGAAGAAGAACAAGAAGAACAAGAAGAAGAACAAGAAGAAGAAGAACAAGAAGAAGAACAAGAAGAAGAACAAGAAGAAGAACAAGAAGAAGGGGATGAAGGGGAAGAGGAAGAGGATGAGGATGAGTAAGAGGAAGAGGAAGAGGAAGAGGAGGAGCAAGAACAAGAAAAAGAAGAAGAAAATGATGATAATGAGCAGTCCAATGAATATATTTGTAATAGTAGAAGAAGAGCAGTCTCTTAAGCTAGCCCTGAGGTAGCCATGGGTATGAAGCGTTAGCGACTTTGTTTTCTTAGCCTCGGCGTATGAGGGCGTGTGGCTAGTGGTTTGCGTGCAGGACTGTCAGTCGAGAGGTCGGGGTTCAAATCCCCACTAGGGCAAAAATTTGTTTCAAGATTTCTGCTCCACCTGCGCCCCCTAGCGATTTCGGCTGTTAGGAGAACACAGACGGTGTGAAGAAGAGATGGCGAGGGAGAGGACTGGCCACCCGTCATCAAGTGCCGATGCTAAGAAAATGAAATCGCTAACAGTTCATACCCACGGCTGCCTCAGGGAATCCTCTTCTTCTTCTTCCTCTTCTTCTTCTTCTTCTTCTTCTTCTTCTTCTTCTTCTTCTTCTTCTTCTTCTTCTTCTTCTTCTTCTTCTTCTTCTTCTTCTTCTTCTTCTTCTTCTTCTTCTTCTTCTTCTTCTTCTTCTTCTTCTTCTTCGATTTGGAAGAATTCTTCCTGACCTTTCATTCAACCGCATTTCTTACTAAGTGATCCACAAGTTCATCACTTGCTATTAGATTCCATTGACTATATATGCAAGGTCAGCAAATCTGAATTTGAGTCGCGGAACAATTGTGATTAAGGACTTAATCAAGGTCCTTGTATACGCAGTAACCGTCTCAGGGGAAGAGAACCGAATCCATATTCTTCGTGTTATAAGTTGAGCGTTCTAACTATTCAGCTACAATGCCTTTTTAGACGATAGACATTCATTCGCTCATTCATTCAGTCATTCATTCATTCATTCAGTCAGTCAGTCAGTCAGTCAGTCAGTCAGTCAGTCAGTCAGTCAGTCAGTCAGTCAGTCAGTCAGTCAGTCAGTCAGTCAGTCAGTCAGTAAGTCGAATGTTCGTCGAGCTGCGCCGTTGCAGAGGAAAGGTTGTTCTCCGAAACCCATTAAACGTTTTTTATACACTTGAATCGTGGATTATTTACTGGCTGGCTTCGTGAACGTACCCTCGCCCGACAATTCACAGGCGTTTCAAATTAGATGCTAATCTTGTGCAACGTCTTCCCATCCATTGGCGGCGTATCCAGACGATGCCAGGGGAAGGGGTGGGCCCAGTTTTAGCACAGTCCACGTGGTTTCAGGTGAAAAACTTTTACACCCTTTTTCTAGCCAACTCAGCTATTTATAGGAGTACACTGTCGGCGGGAAGATGAGACGGCGAGGGAGAGGACTGGCCACCCGCCCTCGTATGCCGAGGATAAGAAAAATGAAGTCGCAAACATTTCGTTACACACGGTTGCCTCTTAATCTATATTAAGGGATAATAGGGATTGTTCTACTTCATCTTCTTCATGACCATTATCTTCATCTACTGCATCTTCGTCACCATTTTATCGCATTGCGGTGTAGTTAGTTATATTGACTTGAGCTTTATAAATCTTCTTATAACAACAACAACAACAACAACAACAACAACAACAACAACAACAACAACAACAACAACAACAACAACAACAACAACAACAACAACAACAACAACAACAACAACAACAACAACAACAACAACAAAAACAACAACAACAACAACAAAAACAACAACAATAATAATAATAATAATAATAATAATAATAATAATAATAATAATAATAATAATAATAATAATCATCATCATATTGATCATCATCATCTTATTCTTATTCTTCTTCATCATCTTTATCTGCATCACCTTTATCTTCATCATCATCATCATCATCATCATCATCATCATCTTCTTCTTCCTCCTCCTCCTCCTCCTCCTCCTCCTCCTCCTCATCTTCCTCTTCCTCCTCCTCTTCTTCTTCTTCACATTCTTGAAGGACTGATCCACTTCAGTCCGATAAACAATCATCTATGTTTTAGTGCGAACAGTTCGCCATAGTTTACAAAACCTCTCCATGTTCTCTGAAGAAAAAAAGAGCGACTCTGGAGGAGCTAAGGCTCACCTTATAACGCTTATTTATTTATTTAATAATTTATTTTTTAATACGTAATAGTAGTAGTAGTAGTTGTTGTTCTTGTAGTAATAGTAATAAAAACCTCCACTAATAGGTGGCGTTCCTTACGTTATTTCACTCTTTTTAATTAATGTTTAAGTCTTTGGGAGATCCTGTGTACCTCGGGGCACAAAAATTAATAACAACAATTTCCTGTTACGCGCGCAAGGTAGGGAAACCTGGGGCGAGATGCACACTTGTGCTCTAAGAAGCAGTGCTCGAACCCACAGTCGTCCGAGTACAGACCCAGAGCACTACGGAATGCACCACCTTGCAGATAAAGGGATTTTCAGGCTATTCTCGACCTACACAAACAATCCGGTAAACTTTCACGCTTTGTTATCGCTTACTACAAAGGCGGCCATCAATCGGAGGTCCATTCTAAGCCAAGTCTCGGTCAGAAATCGTGGTCCTTTGAACAGGGATAATCGTCAGACACCATCAGAGAAGTACAGATGAGATCAGAGGGGGGGGGCCGTGTATGGTCCGGGCGAGACCCTAGATAAGACACTCCGCCCGGGAAGACGATATGTCAGGCGAGACATCAAAGAACAGGCTTTGGGTATGGAAGCGGTTAACCATCTCCAAGTACTGGACCAACTACATCCGGGAAATCAGTACCGTTGTCGCTCGGGGCAGCAGGTAAAGGAGAATGCGGGTGTATGTGAGTGCATGCACGTACGCATCCATTTATGTATTATGTATTTAGGTATGCAATGTATAAAATTGTATATACGGACACGTATGCATGTACGTACGTATGTATATATATGTATGTATGTGTTTATGTATGTATATATGTAATTGGGTATGTATGTATTTATGTAGGTACGACGTATGTATATGTATGAATAAATGTATGTATGCATGTATGTGGAAGTATATACCTATGCATGTCTATTTGTTTATGTGTATGAATCTCGTAATTGATTATATAGCGCACTGTCGAAGGACTTCTCAGCGAGTGCTTCGGTATTTTCTGTTTCCTATTTTCGCGTCGATTTCGTCCACTTGCGCCATCTGCTGACCGATTAGACGCCACAGTGGCTCATCTGAGGCAAGAGGTATTGTATACTCGTTTATTGTATACTCGTTTATTGTATACTCGTTTATTGTATGCTCGTTTATTGTATACTCGTTTATTGTATACTCGTTTATTGTATACTCGTTTATTGTATGCTCGTTTATTGTATACTCGTTTATTGTATACTCGTTTATTGTATACTCGTTTATTGTATACTCGTTTATTATATACTCGTTTATTGTATACTCGTTTATTGTATACTCGTTTATTGTATATTCGTTTATTGTATATTCGTTTATTGTATACTCGTTTATTGTATATTCGTTTATTCAATCAAACAGCTGTCAAAACGCAGCTGTTAACAATAAATTTAAATTTACACTGCAGTACCAATAGACTAATTATAAAGTAACCGTTCTCACACCGATCTCAGTGGTACTTCAGGTCTTGTATCGTCGGTTGTAATAAAACTCCGTCACCGACTTGTACTCTGATAGTGTCAGTCCCAAGCCTAGATAGAGGAGGAGCGCGACGTTAATTATCTCCTTTATGACACTAGGGCCTAACAATAGTCCAGAGTCTAGACTTGAGCGGTTTATGTACTGGACATCAATCTAGAAGTCGGCGATTCAAATCTCAGCCATCTAGGCACTATATGCATACATAGAAAAATGCATGCATACATACATAAACATATGCATACATACAAAGTATGTATTACATATATACATACACCTACGTACACATACATGTATAAACACATACATATATACTTAAACACATACATACACCTATACACATACACGTATACAAACATAAATACATACACCTGCGCACACATACAATACATGTATAAACACATACATATATACTTACACACGTACATACACTCACACACATACACGTATACACACATACATACATAAACCCACGCAAACATACATGCACACACACATACATGCATTCATACATACACACATCGTATGTATGCATGCATATAGGCATGCATACATACAAGCAAACACGCATACATGCATACGTGCTCCCCACCTCGGTGCTTAATTGCCAAGTGAGCCACCACTGTTTACTCAAAGGTCGGACCTTTGAAGAGTATTAAACGACCGACCATCCGGCGAGCAACGGGAGCAGCGTTAGTGGCGCCTCTGGCGGCCAACCGTTCACTCAGGACCTACGACGCCAGACCGTCCTCCCCTCATTAGCCAGAGAACTTGCACTTTGCGTACTAGTGATACAACGCACGTGGAGGCGCCGAACACACGTTAGATGTCGGTTAAGAAGGTACGAATCGCCCACTGGGATCGTCTGTCTGGTAAAATGCCCCCTCCTCCTGTTGGTAAAATCATTTCCCCATCGGTGCAAGGTGGCCGCGGAGGTCACGTGACAACAATAACCCCCCTTCCTCGCCCCGGAAGGCCCCACAGTCACATAAAGCTGACTGACAGACGCCATATGCCACTGCTGTCAGGTCGCGCGGGGTACGAAGAATCGTCGCCGCAAGATTAATTGCATGGTTTGCGGTTAGCCAATATTGATGGCCAACGTTCACAGGTGGTAATGTAATGTTGTGTGATAAAATGGCAACATAGGACTAGGAATAACATGGCCAGGGTTTAAATGGTTCAGTGGACGTGTAATCTGTGTTAGAATCACTGCAAGTTACATAACACAACATAGCTCAGCAGAGGTATTAAGTGAAGACGTGTAGCCTGTGTTAGAACCACTGCAAATTAACCTGGAATGCTCAATAGCCCATCCCTCTAAGCCTCTTCTTATAAGCTGTGATAGTGTCCACTGAGACAGTACCATCGTCAAAACCATCCCACAGGTATATACAACTCTTGCAATGGAGAATTTCTGCCTAATGTTCCACTCGGTTTCTTCAATGTGCTAATTTATACCTGTGTTATGAGTGTAGGACATTAACCCCCCGGACAAAAGCCCCCCCGGACAAAAGCCCCCCGGACAGAAACCCCCCCGGGGTAGGACAGAAACCCCCCGGCTAGGAAATAATAACCTATATTTCACACATATATATCAAACATACATATATACATACACGCATAAAATACATATATACATACAAACATATATACATACATGAATAATATACATATATACATATATACCTACATATATACATGCATATATACATACATAAATACATACATACACCTCAACATAAGTCGGAATATATTTCAATTTGTTTAATAAGAAGAAATATATATTTACAGTTTGTTTAATTCGAAGAATGATTACAGACCAACGTAAAAGTTTATAAGACTATAATGGTCCAAAATTTGTCTCTAACGCTGTTTTAGTAAAACTAAAAAACCTACAGGCGAATGTTATGTCCTAATCCATGGAGGGTATCTTCGATGGATTTCTTTCCATCACGCCGATCTTGGCACAACTGCAGTAGACGGTCCTGTAGCTGCTTGGTGGTGCGTCTGACGCGCTTAATGGGCAGCTGACCTCGCGAGGCCTGTAATAAGACCGTGTTTACCATGGCCTCATCCTGCTGCAGCGCCCCTATGAGAACCCACAGGGAAGGGTGATGATGACCGACCAGGCTCGCGAATCCTGACATTAACAAGCCTTAAGTTAAGAACTAGGCGACTAACAAGTCTTATTTTACACCTGAATGACACTAACAAGTCTTTAGTCTATACGTTTACATCATTAACAAGCTGACACGAGGGCAACAGGGCTATTAAAGTTTCTCAATTAAATGTAGATATAGGCTTATAACACAGAGGGGGGTTTCTGTCCGGGGGGGCTTTTGTCCTAGCTAAAATCGGGGGGGTTTCTGTCCGGGGGGGCTTTTGTCCGGGGGGTTTTTGTCCGGGGGGGCTTTTGTCCGGGGGGTTAATGTCCGTTCCCCGTGTTAACTAATGGATCGACTTTCTTGGTGCTAATTCAACGAACCTCTCCCACTGCACTGCCTCATTTCCACTGATGATCTTATACGCTTCAACTGGTTTCATAATGTATACAATGATGATGATGATGATGATGAAGATGATGATGATGATGATAATAATAATAATAATAATAATAATAATAATAATAATAATAATAATAATAATAATATTATTATTATTATTATTATTATTATTATTATTATTATATTATTATTATTATTGTTATTATTATTATTATTAATAGGCCGAAGAAAGCGGCGCTGTACGTGAGTTCAGAGTCAATGTGAGTCGTATGATACTTTACGAAGATAGGCCTTGAGCTGCGAGTTGAATGTCTCCACAGATGGTGCATTCTTTCCATGATTGGGAAGACTGTTCCATGCGGTGGGTCCTGCGACAGAGAAGGAACAGTCGCCAAACCTTGTAGTTGATTTCTCGATGAGGATAGTAGCCGACATCTGTTCCAGTTGTCTCTGCTTCTGCTACAAGTGTTATGTTCTGTGTTGTTGGGTACCACGACGCGCTTAACAGCATGAAGAAGATTCTGTAAATCTGTTTTAAACGTTTATCTCTTTCCAAGTCCACGCAGATCTTTGTAAGGCAGGGTTGGAAGTGGAACTTTGACCCCAGCAAATAAAACCCGCACTCGTTGCTCAGTGTAGGTCGACTTTCAACATTATTCTTTGTCATTTTCGGCGGAGTATATGACAGACGATCGTATACCCCTCGGCCCACCAATGCGAATACCGGTTGGCCACCTGTTAGAATGCTCGTATAGTCTCACAGACATCTACATTGCAAGCAGTGGCGTTACTACACATTTTGGGCTCCTCTAAAAACGAGCAGTCTGTTTTCTGTTCGTACTTTATCAGGCTCTGAACGGGCCCCATGTGTTGAGATTCGGGTCCATGGCCCACAGTTGCACTTCTTGCTGGGTCACAGTTACGTTACTATGTATATAGAAAGCATCCAGTGACCATGGACCAGATGTCATCTTTTTACTGTGATATCACATGACCATCGACCGATGACTTGGACAGTGTGATAATGACGCATTGGATACCGCGATGTAGCATGGCACCGAAGGGATCCATCCATCTAGCACGGCACCGAAGGGATCCATCCAACCATAGGACAGCTGTTACTTTTCCTTGTCTACATTGATAAAGAATGATTGAATTCACAGGACACGTGTTTCAACTCCAAAACGCAGAGCTCCGTGAAAGGTTTTCATTAGTCAACGTACAGCCTCTAATTTACTTTCCATATTTCCTATAGATAGTTTACTCGCCTATTTGGGGCTGTCCTGACGGACCTGGGGTACGTCCTGCACCAACTACTACCCCCTCCCAACCAAGCCCACCTACTACTTCCTCCATCCCCGAGCCCATGAACGCATAATTCCCCCAGCCAACAGCCTGATGCGTCAAGCATTTATTGTTCAGATGTTATAAACCTTTTAACTGTAATTGTAATTGTAATCGAGGATTTATATAGCGCCACTCATAATCAGAGGCGCTCCCGACCCGTGTCAGTGTCTTCACTGACAAAGAGAAATGTTTTCAGGCGCTTGCGAGACTGGGCAGGAGACAGAGAGAGGAGGACAAGCCTAAAGCCCTGAGGGAGACTGTTCCAACTGGAAGGGCCCACAACCGCAAAACTACGGGACTGGGCAGTAGCAGTGCGCATCCAAGGGACTAACAAGAGGCCACGGGCAGATGACCGGAGAGAGGCCCGACCAGGCAAACTGGAAACTGGGGTGCAGTAAGCCCTGAGATACAGCGGAGCTGAGCCAACAAGACAGTTACGCATGAGGGAAAGGACCTTAAATTGAATGCGTTGGTGAATGGGAAGCCAGTGAAGGGAGTCCCGGATGTAGGAAGAGATATGGGCAAACTTCATGATGCCCCCTATAAGGCGAGCAGCAGCATTAAGGATGCACTGAAGTTTAGATGTGTTAGTAGAGGACAGGCCAATATAGACAGCATTTCCGTAGTCAATCCTAGTACAGATCAGAGCATGAACCAAGGTCACAATCGCATGCAGCGGAAGAGACTGACGAATGGCACGAAGTTGGCGTAAATAGTAAAAACACGAGCGAGAGACACTATTGACATGATCAGATAGAGAAAGAGTAGGATCTAGGACAAATCCAAGATCACGGACAGAGGAGGAGAAGTACACATTGGGAAACCTGAGGCGCAGAGAGTCAGCATCAATCCTGGAAAGCTGGACACGATTGCCAAGCCAAATGTACTTGGTTTTATCATAGTTAAGACGAAGGCGATTTGAGGACAACCAGAGATCAAGAGCAGAGGAAGCCTCCAGGATGCGTTCAACCATAAGAGCAGCTGAGTTGGCTGGGCCATGGAGGTATGCCTGTGTGTCATCAGCGTATTGGTGAGACAAAACACCCATTGGACCAAGAACCCCAGCTAGATCCGAGGTATACAAAATGAACAGAAGGGGGGCAAGGACAGAGCCCTGAGGTAGTCCATACGGGATGTGGGTCCAAGGAGAGCGAGTAGGTCCAAAAACAACAGAAACAGAGCGATCAGTAAGGAATGAGCGAAACCAAAGAAGAGCAGAGTCAGCAATGCCAAAAGATTTAGATAAACGGTCTAAGAGGATGGTATGGTCTACAGTATCAAAGGCAGCGCTGATATCATAAAGAGCAAGTAAAGTGACCTGGCCACGATCAAAGGCTTGAAATACTTCAGCTAGAAGGCGCAGTATAAGCGATTCTGTTGAGTAGAATTTCCTGAACCCAGACTGAAGAGTAGGCATAAGAGAGTTAGAGTCAAGGTAATAGATCAGTTGACAAGAGACACATTTTTCCAGAAGCTTTGAAAGAAAAGAGAGGTTTGAGATAGGACGATAATTTGAAGGAGAGTTAGGATCAAGACCTTGGCGCTTAATGGAAGGGAAAACCACAGCCCTTTTTTGCAGTGTCGGGACATAACCTTGAGCTAGAGAAGAATTACACAGTAAAGCCAAAAATGGAGTCAATTCATCTACAAAGTCCTTAACTAGAAATGGAGGAAGCAGGTCTAGTTCACACGACTTCGAGGAAGAATCCAGTATCAGCTGACGGATTACAGATGGCTCAAGTGGTTTCCATGACGAGAGGGTAGCTGTAGTAGAAGTGAAGGAAGGAGGTGGTGAATTTTCCGTTGATTTGCGAGTAGAATCGATCTTGGTCTGGATAAAGTTTAGGTAATCGTCCGCCGTGAAAGGAGTCTGAGACGGAGAGCAGGAGACAGTAGAACGACCGAGCACGTCAGCAATTGTCGCCCAGAGCCGGCGTGGATTTCCCTTTTCACGATCAATTAACGATTCCCAATATGCAGTCTCCTTTATCCGGAACTCACGGTACATATCCCGAAGGTTATTAATCCAAATAAGCCGGTCAGAGGGGGCATATGTACGGCGATATCTACGCTCAAGACGTCTAACGTTCCGTCGTAGTGTACGGCAGTGATGGTCAAGCCACGGCTGTAGCGGTCTGGCGCGAGTTCGATGTTGACGTAACGGAAGGAGGGCATCGATGAGAGGTTGTATCGTCGAGTCATAGAGGGCGAAGAGGTCGTCAGTCGAATGGTCTGCTAGAGTCGAGAGGTCACCACAGAGAGGGCTGCTAAGGAGGCCAGCACGGAAGGCCTGCTGGTCAAGGTGCCTCCAACCACGAGAGATCCGGAGGGAGAAGGTAGGCTGGGCGCAGAGGAGTGGCACTGTGAAGCGAAGGAGACTATGATCAGAGATAGACGGGGGTTCAATGAATAGGTCAGAAATTTGGCAGTCATCACGCGTGATAACCACATCCAGCCAACCACCAAGGACATGAGTTGGTGCAGCGACATGCTGGGTAAGTCCAAATTGCGATAGAAGATCCATAAAGTGAATAGTGTCTGGAGAGGAGGAGTTCTCTAGATGAATATTAAGGTCTCCTGTAATAAGTAGCTGAGAGTTGAATGTGGAAAAGATCTCAAGGAGGGAAGAGAGCTCAGAGAAGAAAGCCGACGTAAGCGGTGCAGAGCCTGGACGGTAAAGAGCAAGAACGGTGAGAGGTCCTCTAGATGTAGCGCAGGAAAGAGCGAGTAGTTCGAAGGTAGTCGCCTCGAATGGAGCAGGGATCTTTTTGATGCGAAGATGATCACGAAAGTGAACAACGATGCCGCCATAATTTTGTTCCAGTGGATCCTGTGAGGGACTGACTGGACGAGGAGCATCCATAGACGAATATCCAGGCGGAGCAGATCGAAGCACCGAGACGTCAGAGGCGGTAGAATGCCACGACTCTGTCATCACAACGATGTCCAATGAATGTAGAGAGATTAAGTTTGATATTTCCATGTACTTCTTTCTCAAGGAATGGGCATTTAGTGAACCAATCCTCAATCCTTCATGGCTGCTTTGTGTCAGACGTAACGGCGGAGAGGGCAGCGATGACGATCCAGATGGTAACTGAGTCGATTCGGATGATGAAGACAGTG
This sequence comes from Allolobophora icterica, assembly GCA_963556255.1. Classification (NCBI taxonomy): domain Eukaryota; kingdom Metazoa; phylum Annelida; class Clitellata; order Crassiclitellata; family Lumbricidae; genus Allolobophora; species Allolobophora icterica. The sequence goes on along the minus strand of OY744606.1, from coordinate 882,012 downwards.
GTGATGATCCAGATGGTATGTGAGTCAAATCGGATGATGATGATGAAAGAGCCCCTATGGGGCCAGTCTTAGAATTCCGTGGGAGTAACGGCGAGGCGAAGATAGGCAACGCCGACTCCAGGCGAGCGGCTAGTGGAGGTGAATCATACCTCTGCCAAGCAGGGCGCCACAAGTGTTTATTAAATGTATATACATCAAAGTGCGATAGCAATTGGTTAATAAAGAATACACATACTTACTATATTTACTTAATATGAACGCAACAACCATCTTGTAAAATAGGAGATCGCTTCGCCCACCGATTCCTACTATAATTTCATAGATTTGTATAAAATAACACGGTCTGCGCACGCGTATTAGGCGTGATGCCTATTCAAAGAGGCAGCAGTGGTGAAGGATATCATACTATAGATTCAATGGAAAGTGGCAGGGTTGATGCTGTACGGTCGCCATAGGGTTTTCAGCACCAGCCTTAAGTGGGGATCTGTAATGGCGTGCCGCCCATTAAAACGGCAACGGTGAAGGATTTCGCCCGAAGACTTTAACGGAAAACGAAGAGCTGATCTTACACGGTCGCTTCAGGCAAATGGGATGCAGGCGCCATATAAATCAGTAATTTCAATTCCAATGACATAATGAGAGATCATACATCTGATCTGTCGGTGCTCTATGGCAACTTGGACTTTGATTGGCAGCTGTGTTTAACGGCACCGCGCCATTCCAGGTGAATTTACGAGGCTCTGCTTCACATGTAAGTATGGCGACCACCTGTTGCTATACAGTCCACGTGCGGCGAGAGGTAGTCTGATATACTATGGCAGGCTGCAGGGCGAAGTTCTGACAAACGGGAACTGTGTCTTGTTCTTCGGATTGTCGGCTGCCGTCTTGCGGAGATGGAGTAACAATTAAATCGAAGAGTTTGAAGAGACCAAGGCCGACCCATCAAAGCCGAGAAAGGCCGATCACGACCAATCAGTTGACTCTGAAAATCTAAGTCTTATGCCAGACGAAACTCAGACCGCCAGAAGTTCTAACACTGCCGCCAGAGCAAGAGCAGATGTCATCCAGAGTCTGTCTCGCTGGCACCGAAGCACGGAACCTGAACGACCTAAATATAGTCTTAAAACAACCATACGCGGGGCCGTTAATCCTAAACAACCAGAGGGCTTTTGCAGAGGTTCGGTTGTCAGAGTTCAAAGGTCGGCCGACAGCAGCGGAATTCTAGCCCTTCGCAACGGCTTCAACTTCCTGAAACTCATCGCCCGTGGCGATAATAAAGGGCGTTGAGGGTTTAATCTTCGGTTATGTAAGCAGAACCCTCGAGAATCGTCGTATCGAGTTTGTTTGGAATCTCTGCCGCAACAGGGTTTGGCTTCTGATCGAGTTTCACGGTCCGTCGCCAGGTGATGTGCTGCAAGGGCTCCTCCGACGAGACAGACGCCGCCGCTGTGTGACCACCTGTTGTCAGGTCGACGAAGAGGTCGAGATTTGAAAATTGTTGTCTAAGATGCCACCTGTTTTAGGGCGGCAGAAGTGGCCACACGAGGAAATTGATGTCCAATGTTGGTAGCATTTTGGAAATACTAGCAACGTTATCGATGTTGTTTGGACAAGCGCGGATGTATACGATTAAGATGTATAAGTAAGACGTATCTTCCGGTGAAGATAGACTGACCGGCGGAGAAAGATCTGAAGGCAAGAGGGAGACGAGTCCAAGGGAGACAACTGGTGTATCTTCAATGTCTATCTATAATACAGTGTATCTTGTTAGGAAGCCATTTTGCATTTGCTGCTGACGGTACTATACTGTGCCATACACACACATCAACTAACCATAAAATCAAGGGATAGACTCTGAGCCAGCTGGGAAGATTTCCATCAAACATCACCCTGTGTTTAAGTTGGAGTAAGATCTCCAGGGAGTGTCTAGTTTTTTAATGTTATGAAAGGAAGCCATTTAGTATTTTTCTGCTCACGGTACTACACTGTGCCGTACACACATCAACTTACAATAGAAATCAAATTTATTTATCGGGGTGTATTGAAGTAGAGAAGACACCCCACTGGAATATTGTGCAAAGCTCTTTCTTTGTCTTAATTGGCTTATATTACACGGATCTGCATCATCCACAGATCAGTTTGGTCTATGTTCTGTTTTTAAGTTTACATTGACCACACACAAGGCGTCGAGAAAAGAAACTAGATCACAATAAAAAATATAAAATCTTAGACAGTTCAAGCTTTCAACAAAAGCGTAGAAAATTCTGGAGTTTGACCTTTTGAAACCAAACCCAATCCAGTTAATTTGACACTGAATTCAAACTGAAATCTGGTTCTGAAGTTTCTGCAGTTTTTCTAACAGAACTATAAAATTTAAATTAAACCACATAAAACAATACACTGACACCCAATCTAAATTATAAAAATCTAGTGATGACTTTGAAACCGATATCCTAAGATTATAAAGTACAAGTTTGGAAAAGCACTAAAAATCTGGTGGGCTAATTCGGATCGAGTTGCGTTCAATTGCTTTTACAGATAGAAATAATTTAGTTTCGACCAGAGCAATAAACCTTTAGCAATAAAACTCGAGAAACAATTAGTTTCAACATCTCCAGTATTATCTCGAAAACTGAGCGATAATACAGACAGCAATATCCCTCGCGCACATGGTACTATTTATACATATCAATGCTCGCGCATACGATACAACAATGACCAGTATGTTTAGATGCCGTATCATTTTGTAGCGCAAATCTTTATTGCTGAACTAACGAAAACGAACTGGCTGAAACCTATCACAGGTATTCTTTGGAATTGTCGAAAGCATATTTGGCCTCAGTGTCCTTTATTTTAGACAGAGAAACATGTTTGGGTTTAGCGGGACTCGAATGCTGACATAGGCCTAAAAGGAACGCGGTGGTGTAGCGGTATGTTATGTGCCTTGTAACCGGAGGGTCGCAGGTTCGAATCTACCTCAAGCCACTGCGTGGCAACATCACACAAGTTGCTCAAACATTATTGTGTGGGGAAGACAACGGGAAACCACCTCACTCATCGCATGCCCGGGTGGCATTAAGCCAATGCCTTCGGGTAGAGAACTCGTCACCATCAAATGCTGACATGGCTCTTATGTCATTTTACTTTTTTTTAGTACAGTGCTCACTGGTTCCGTTACTCAGTTACATGTAATTTATCTCTTAATTACTTTACACCACACATTTAGGCTACGTTGTTATTACATTAAAAAGTGTAGAATAGCATATAACAGCACATCAGCTAGGCTAAGTTAAATTCATAAGAGGGAAAGATGAGGCTATATGACCTTATTTCCAGTCTCAGCTTAGCCTAATTCACCAGCCATGGACTCCTATTTATTAACCTAATATATGGGTGTTCATGTATAGTTTATATAGCGCACTTCTACCATAACACCTGCACTGGGTTTGTCAGCTGTAGCCCTGACACCACCGTTCACGCTAACTCCCGCTCTCATGGGCTAATGGCCCAGGTCGTGGGCCAAACATCTGATCTGGCTGGAACCCAGACGCCATGACGCCTTAGTCTTGACCCCAGCCTGGCCTTGACCGTCTGAACGCGTGACCTATGACCCGACCTTATCTTAATTCGAGGACTGAAACCTCCTCTCAACTCGTATTACTGACAAATTCGTTTCGTGTCGAGAAACAACAGGCGGAGCTTTTGGAGCTTTTGGAGAATTTGTAAAGTAATGCACTATAAGTGGACTTTTCAGCATATGTGTCAACTTTAATGTATTTATGTATATAGATATATATATATATATTTATATGATATGATATAGTGTGGTATATATACGCATATACGGCCTAGGTATAGGCCTAGGCCAATAAATAGCAAAATTTCGTAATTTGTTAACGGAATAACAGAGATGGTTATCACTGAGTAAGGTAGTGGTAAGATAACGGTTAGTTAAGGGTAAGGTAAATTCAGATATTGTAATGTATTGCTATTTTTTGTGTTGCGTTGTCTATTGTATTTGATTGCGTCCTATAACATCGTATTGTATGTCATTATCTCTTGATTGTATTGTATGGCATTGCATATCATCACATGGTATTGTATTGCGTCCTATAACATTGTATATATCATTATCTCTTGCATTGCATTGTATGGCATTGCATAGTATGATATTGTATTGTATTGTATTGTTTATCGGTTTCAGCGCATCTACTGGACACATTGGACGAATACGATCTGTCCAGACCGAGCATCATTGACCACCGTGGTCAGTTCATCGCCCACCTCCCCCACCCCAGTCAGGGATCGAACCCGACGAGAAGACATCGACGCCAAGCTCCACCTGGCGACGAAAAGTGGATCTACTTCCGATTGACCGCATTCGGCCGCGAGTTCCGGTTGAACTTGACGCAGAGTAGGGATTTCGTGTCGCCGTCCTTGACGGTCGAGTACTGGAATGGGAGTGGCGTCGTCAGTCAGACCCTGGGGAAGGGGCAACCGGATGGACGGATGTGCCACTTCGTCGGACACGTCGCTTCCGATGACAGAACCTCAAAAGCAGCGGTCAGCAATTGCCATGGACTGGTCAGTAACTACTTCCGTTTGTGGCTCGAGCTGCTGAGTTTGTCCCTTCCATAGTTTCATAAGCGCCTGAAGTCTGTTTTATTCAACAGTAATTTTACTGGTTCAGGTCGGGAGAGCCACTGATGAGTTTCATCTTTAAGTGGCGCTTAATAAATCTCAGATTACAATGACAATTACTTGTTATCTGTATTATTAATTATATGCATCACTATAGTTATATGTACTACTACTAAATATTATGAATTATAACGTGAATACGGCATCCATATTGCATTCATTACGCCGGTTGCTCACGCCACAACAATCCAATTTAATATCACTGTTACCAATCGGTTACCTTGTCACACAGGACGTCACTACGTTGAAACAGGTAGAAGTGTTACGGGTGCACGATTCTCTCTCTCTCTCTCTCTCTCTCTCTCTCTCTCTCTCTCTCTCTCTCTCTCTCTCTCTCTCTCTCTGTGTCTGTCTCTCTGTCTCTCTGTCTCTCTCTCTCTTTTTCTGTCTCTCTCTGAGTTTACGTAGGGTAACAGTGTATGCGTATGTATGTATGCACAATGCACATGTATGACTAATTGGGATGATGGAATGGTATGCAACCTGTTGTCTGTTACTCTTAACCCTTCTCTCCTAACCGCAGTCTCTTCCTCACTCATCTACGTTCCTTCCTCGCTCCTTCATTCTTCTCTTCCTCCGTTTTCTTCTTCCGTTTCCGCCACCTGCCTTCCTCGCTCCTTTATTCATCTTTTCTTCTGTCTTCCTACTATCTCGAGTCCAGCGGTATCTGGGTCGATTCACTTAGTAACTGGAAGAAATCAAGTGGAGAGCTAATCGAGATTCCTCTTCCTAATGACCACTCTGTCCGGCTTCTGGATATGTCTCTCTCCTCATTTCCTCCTCATTTCCTCCTCAATTCCTTCCACATTCCTCCTCCGTGCCTCCCAACTCCATTCCTCCGCTCCCTTCCCTCCTGTCCTTCTTGGTCCTTGACCTGTCTCCTTATCACCGTTCCCTCTCCTTGTTGCTCTGCTTCTCTTGTCCTTGGTTTTGTATATCCAGACCTCTGTGTCTGTCTGCCTCTTTGTCCCTCTGCCTGTCCTCGTTTCTGTATCCGTGTCCGTCTGTCTGTTTGTCTTGATGCGTCTGCGTGTCTGTCTTGTTATCTCTCTGCCTCTCAGCTTCTGTCTGACTTGGTTGGTATCAGAATCGTCTCACGGTGTCGAAGTACTTCTCTGACTCCTTGTCTCTCCTCCATTTTGTCTGCCTACTTCTATGTCTTTCTATCTGTCCTCCTCATTCTGCCTCTCTTCCATCCTACCTCTCTGCCTCCGTCTCTCTGTTTCTCTCTTCTTTCCCGTTTTCCAGTGTGCCCTCTACTCACAGCCTTTATGTCACACTGCATCTCTCTCTCGCTCTCTGTCTCTGTCTCTCTGTCTCTCTGTCTCTCTGTCTATGTCTCCGTCTCTCTCTCTCTCTCTCTCTCTCTCTCTCTCTCTCTCTCTCTCTCTCTCTCTCTCTCTCTCTCTCTCTCTCTCTCTCTCTCTCTCTCTCTCTCTCTCTCTGTCTCTCTCTGTCTCTCTCTGTCTCTCTCTCTCTCTCTCTCTCTGCTTTCCCGACCCCTAGCTCTCTTCCTGACCCTCAATCGCTCCTCCTATCCCAACTCTGTTCTCCTTGATTTCCCTCGGACTGGACTCAATCTGGACAGACGGTCAGTACTTGGTCACTCACTCAGCGACTGACGAACTCCAGACCTTTGACCTGTGAAGCAGTGAGGGGGTCATCGGCCCGGGAAGGTCTCCAAGTACTTTCTCCTCCGGAGGACGAAAGGAAATACAGTCAGACTCAGATAGGCTTAACGCTTGCAAGCACACACGTATAGACACATACACACAGACATACACACACACACACATAAATATACACAAACACATATACAGACACATGCACACATGCATACAAACACACACACACTGGTTCTCGAGATTGAGAGAACAAGACCAGGAAATTGCTGACAAATTCATCAGCAGATTAATTCACATAAAGTATAATTATGGTCTAGTGTATCATTCTTTGGAAGTACATTTTCTCCGCGTAATATATCGCTTCGTCATTTAGGTCTTCCCCACCCCAAGCACTTCATTCTACAACCCCCCCCCCCCACTCTGAAAATACCTCATCACCAATCCGTCCACGGGTGGTCCCTCTCACAGCTTCGCACCTGAAAATCGCACGGATTTTCACAGGCCACGAATTTACAAACTCTAATATTGACATCTGGCCCGTACGACTCCCCAAGTGCGGGGAGCCGGGGACCCGTACGCACGATAGGGTCAATCCATTTATCCATGCGCCATTAACATCTCACCATCGCTTCAAACGAACCCGAAAGCATTTCTAATTAAGCCGATCGAACCTTTGGCTACACACCCCACCTGCGGGTTGAGCTCTGACCCCTTGGACGCAGGTGCTAATGCCCTGAAGAGATTTTATGGACGGTCTCCCGATGGTGGCCAGAGGGGAGGGCGTCGTCGGCCGGCTCCTGAGGCAGAAACAAACGAAATAAATTAGCGGCAAGATGAATTGTTCTCGACACACTTCATCAACGCCGAACGAAAGCAAATCAACGACCAAGGCTGATAAACATAAATAAACTCTGGTGGGTCCATATATATAATACAGTATATATGTATATATATATGACATAGCCATGCA
>OY744606.1:852216-872216 GCA_963556255.1 Allolobophora icterica | reverse complement strand
TTTTGCTGACAGTATTCAATGTTCACTGTGGAAAGATAGTTGCATATTGCTGATTTTTTTAGTTAAACTTTTTAGTTAGCAACTAAAATTTTTTAGTTAAACTATGGTTTTAACTAAACTATTTTTTTTAGTTAAACTTCTTCCTTAACTAAATTTTTTTAGTTAAACTAAAAGTTAGCAACTTTTTAGTTAACTATTGCCCATCACTGGTCATATATCGGGATGTGGAGATGTAGGTCAAAACGCAAGCTTCTAATCCTTCATCAGCTACAAATCCGTACATGGACCCTCACTCATATTGTCGATCTTAATATGACTCCTCAGTCCTCACCCCCTCACAATCTCAGAATCTATAGCTGTCCTTGGTTACATATACCCGAGCCCGCTATAGCTGAGGAACGCTCCTCCGTTACATAATTGTGTTGTTGTCCGTGTATGTTCTGCTGCCAGGTTATGGCGAAATAAAGTTTATATCTATATTAATAAAGCGAGAATTCTGTGTGTGTGTGTGTGTGTCTGTCTGTCTGTTTGACCGGGCTTAACTTCTACAATTTTGCACCTTTTCACTCGAAACCTTCACTACTGTGTCGGCCTCGGCTTCGGACACCCAGTGGAGGGGTTCGCGTCCCCCGTTTTCACCCCTACCATGGTGAAAATGCCCCAAAACTCTACCCACCCGACCGTCAATCACGCGCAAGCTCGCCTATTCCACTGCGAAGCGGTTCTATTTATGGCGCCGGTATTCCCCAACGTCATTAATAATGCGCGTAACGACACCGCGGTTCTATTTATGGCGCCGGTATTCCCCAACGTCATTAATAATGCGCATAAGTTGTTTACTTTCGCACAAAATTTAATGACGATCGATTCGAAGTATATTCATCGTTTTACAGCAAAATTTTAACACATGTATGTTCAAAGACAAAGATCTAAATTATTTACAGTATATGAAACAACCAGTCTGCTTTACTAAGGGCGAGGCCGACTACAGACCGGCAGTGAGGGCTAGATTTCTGGCGTTTTCTTTAACACGCCAACGCCCGGTTCACCCACCCTCTTCGACTGCGAAGCAGTCAGTCCACGGGAGACTGCGAAGCAGTCTCCCTCACAGGTCGCCAGACGCCACAAGGGCCTCCAAGACTGCGAAGCAGTCGCCGCCAGAGGGCGACTGCGAAGCAGTCAGTCTACGGCAGAGGTCGCTAGACGCCAGAAGGCGTATACTACAACACTGCGAAGCAGTCTCCGCTGTACGCCAGAAGGCGTCTACAAGACTGCGAAGCAGTCTCCCCCACAGGTGGCCAGACCCCACAAGGGCCTCCAAGACTGCGAAGCAGTCGCCGCCAGAGGGCGACTGCGAAGCAGTCAGTCCACGGCAGAGGTCGCTAGACGCCAGAAGGCGTCTCCACCAGACGTCGCCAGACGCCACAAGGGCCTCCAAGACTGCGAAGCAGTCGCTGCCAGAGGGCGACTGCGAAGCAGTCAGTCCACGGCAGAGGTCGCTAGATGCCAGAAGGCGTCTACAAGACTGCGAAGCAGTCTCCGCCACAGGTCGCCAGACGCCACAAGGGCCTCCAAGACTGCGAAGCAGTCGCCGCCAGAGGGCGACTGCCAAGATTGCCAAGCAGTCGTTGTTGTTGTTGTTGTTGTTGTTGGTTTTGGTGGTGGTGGTGGTGGTGGTGGTGGTGGTGGTGGTGGTGGTGGTGGTGGTGGTGGTGGTGGTGGTGGTGGTGGTGGTGGTGGTGGTGGTGGTGGTGGTGGTGGTGGTGGTGGTGGTGGTGGTGGTGGTGGTGGTGGTGGTGGTGGTGGTGGTGGTGTGAAACTTATAACCCCGGGCAACGCCGGGTAATCCAGCTAGTATATAATATACGCATTTAAGACGTCGTTGATTTTGACTAGTAGGGCCTAAACATCGTTTTCCGATTTTGCTGATAGGGAAAATGGATAAATTTGTTCTAAAAGGAAAACGAGTAGATGATATTGTAAATGTAAATGTAAATGTACGCGATTTTCTATAGCGACCGTATATGGCCTCGACCCTACTCATTTTTCAATGAATTGATCGGGTGAGATCCTTCACTACCGCTGCCCGTTTGAATGGGTCCCACTCCATTTAAGGTCCCCGTGTTGGGACCGTGCTAGCCCGAGATTTAAATCTCTTAAATTTAAATCTAAATCTCTTTTATAGACGACAAAATTGCCGTTATGGAGGCAAGCTCATCAGTGTTTCAATATAATCAGTTACTGGCATGGTAATACGTCCAAATGGTCTCCATGCGAAAAGCGAAAGTGGAGAAGAAATTGGTACCCCCTACTTTTTAGACCAAAGTTACGCCCCTGCCTGTGAACCTTTAGAAGTGGACGTCAAAGTATTCCATCTGTAGACAGGAATATCGTGGCTCAGGTCTTCCAAAGTCGGGGACTATTCTTCGAATTTGTCGCCTCTCAGTCATAAATCGGTTACCAACGAACTCTCCATTCTTCGAAGAACAATTCCCATCGTGAAGCAAGGAACGTTTGAATTGCTCATAGTATAGCTCCTTATATGAGCGCCTGTCCTGCATTCATGAATGGCTACTAACTTACATATATCTCTCACTATCTGTCTGTCTGTCTGTCTGTCTGTCTCTGTCTGTGTCTGTCTGTCTATCTCTCTGTTCCTCTCTATCTCTCTGTTTTTTTATATCTCTGTATCTCTCTGTCTCTGTATGTTTATCTTTGTCTCTCTGTGACTTTATCTCTTTTTCATTCTGTCTTTCTATCTTTCTCCTTCTGTCTGTCTGTATCTCTGTCTGTTTGTTTGTATATGTGTCTCTGTCTGTGTCTGTGTATCTGCCTGTCTGTCTGTCTGTCTGTCTGTCTGTCTGTCTGTCTGTCTCTCTTTTATCTAATCGCAGTCTGAAACTATCAGTCGGCGCTTATCATCAACAAACGAGAGAGCAGTTGAATCGGAGGAGGAATGGTGGATGCTGCGGTGGAGGAGGGAAGCGCTGACACTTACAACCTCCGATCGCTTTCCTAAAACCCCGCACCAGATCGTAACAGTATGCTAGCCAAAACAATACATTTAACCACTATTAGCCATTCTCTCTGTACAACATACACAACATATACAGACAGACAGACAGACAGACAGACAGACAGACAGACAGACAGACAGACAGACAGACAGACAGACAGACAGACAGACAGACAGACAGACAGACAGACAGACAGACAGATAGACAGACAGACACACAGACAAACAAACAAACAAACAGAGAGATGAGGCAGACAGACATAGTCATTGTAGTGTCAGACAGACAGACGGACAGAGAGACAGACAGAGACAGAGACAGATACAAAGACTATACAGCAATAGATTAGTGAAGTACTTGCGATACAAACACATGCCTAGTTTCCTGAGTATTGATCCGATTTTGGCGCGTCATCGGTAACAGTTTGTGCATTAGACAACAGACATTAGGAGTGTTCGATGGTGTAGTGGTTAGTGTGCTGGATTGTCAATCGATAGATCTGGGGTTCAAATCCCTGCCAGGGCAGAAATTTGGTTCAAGATTTCTGCTCCATCTGCACCCCTAACCCTTTAAGCTATAATGAGTACACTGACCGTACACTGCCGAGGCTAAGAAAATGAAGTATCTAGCACTTCATACCAATGGCGCCTCAGGGCTAGCTTCAGGGCATGTTCTTCTTTTCTTTTTCTTCTCTTATTATATATATTTACCCAACCTAAGGTATACAAGAGGCGTTCGTCCCAGGCAATGTAGCATTTAAGTGATTTAGAATTCATCGAGTCCCACAATTGGCTCTCAATCTTAACGAGGAAAGGCGCACCGCTGCTGCTGGGCTCCTACCGTCAGGAAGTCTAATAAACATTAAACACTAAGCCTCATGTAATAAGACTATGTTCTATATAACTATGCATTTCTCGCAAATAATGCGTGCTTCCATTGGGTTCCTAGATCTGAAGACTATTGTACGGAGTAGGTGAGGGGTCATCAATGAACATTATTCAGTCATTCATTCATTCTGATGATTTATATAGCGCCTCTTCAAGAACCATATACTCAGAGGTGCTCCAAGTCCAGCAACGGTTAAAAAATACTTAAGGAGGCGGTAGAAAGTAGGTGAATTGCCTCATTAACGCAAAGAAGGTGGGAGCCCATTCCACTTAGAGGGGCCAACCAACTGTTGTGTTGTCTGGATTTCGACCACACATACGAATAGAGTGAATGAAAGAATGAAAGAAAGAAAGAACAGGTGTCCTCCTCCGCCTCCTCCACTCCTCCTCCTCTACCTCCTTCTCCTCCTCTTCTCCGACTCATCCCTCTCCTCCTCTTACTCCTCGACCTCCTTCTTCACTTCCTCATCCTTCTCCTGCTCCTCCCGCTCATCCACTTCCTCGTCCTTCCTCCTACCTTTCCTCTGCTTCATCCTCATCCTCCTCTTCCTCCTTCCATCCCTCCTTTTCCTTCTTCCTCCTTCTCCTCCCTCTCCTCCTCTTCCTTCCTCTCCGCCTGCTCCTCCTGCTCCTCCTCCTTCTCTTCCTCCTCCTCGTCTGTGACTGCAACTTCCAGTGGGAGAGAGGAGAGACCTCTGGACCTCTGCCACTTTGGAACCGACGCTCAACTGCGGGCAAACACTTGGGTCAAGTGCAACCACCGCCGTAGACGACGAAAAATATCATTCTACCTCAGACACACACACGCACACGCATACATACAGACACACACACAGACACACACACACACACACACACACACAGACACACACACACACACACACACACACACACACACACACACACACACACACACACACTCACACATGCACGCAATAGAGCCTCCTGTGACTACTGCTACATTAAAGATACATTTGTTTATATAATTATATATATATGTGTATATATACATATATATTGTGCGTGTGTGTGTTTTTTATACATTTCCTTCGGGATGATGTTTTATGAGCATTTACAAACATCACTCTCTTACCCTTACCTTAACTCTGAATGTGTTTTTGATATGGACATAATGTGCTATAAAATCTTGAAATGAACCTAACCTGACCGAGCTTTGGATCCACATATGACCTGATGTGTGTCTCTATATGTATATAATATATAGATATATGCGGTCTATAGTACACCAAGTATTATACACCATGAATATATATAATGTTTTATCTACATATTTCTATCTATGTGTTTTTATCTCTATAGCCTATATTTCTATATATAGGCCTATATGTATTTCTATCTATATAAGAGCCGCATAGATAAAGTAGTCTTCTGCAAGGGTTATGGAGAACTGAACCTTGTCTGAACGGGTATACAGACAGACATATGGAGACAGCAAGACAGACAGACAAACAAACATAGACAGACACAAGAAGACAGACAGACAGACAGACACAGACAGACAAACATAGACAGAAGAAAAGGTACGTAGACACAAGCATACAGAGAGACAGATGAACGAAGAGGCAGAGACATTTAATGAGTAAATCATTAAGGTGTTCCAATCGCCGTTCCGGATGATTGCTCTCTGCTTGACCTTCCATCACCTCAACAGTACCTCAGATAATTCGGGCTGAAGGACCCTCGCGTGCATCAAGTGAGGTCGTTCTGATCTTGACCTTTCCGTCATACATGACTGATTTCGTTCAGTCACGCGTCACTGATTTGTTGCATCTCTCCATGATCGATTTCTTTCAGCCACCCGACAGATTCTTTCATCCTCGCACGACTGATTTCTTTCAGTCATGCATAAGTAGTTTACTTCAACCACACATGACGATTCTTTCAACCATGCATGAATGGTTTATTTCAGTCATGCATTACTGATTCCTTAAGCCATACCTGACTGATTTTTTGTAGGAAAAAAATGCATGAATGATTTCTTTCAGCACGGCGTATTTGCCACTCCTGATGACGAATATCTGGTTGAGCCCTTCTGGACGGAAGAGAATGGGACGTCGGACAGTCAGTTCTTCCACATCGTCTATCGACGATCAGCCATCAGGAGTGCCAGGACCAGCAGCCACTGCGGCCTCACAGGTCAGTCATTGACCCATGGTCAGTCACTTATGGTCAATCACTGACCAATGGTCACTCGCTGACCCAAGGGTCATTCATTGGCCCAAGGATCACTTACTGACCTGACGTTACCTCATATTACGATACGTTACCTTATCTTATTTGACGCTACCTCTTATTACCATACGTTATCTTATTTGACGTTACCTCATTTTACCATATTACGTTATCCGAACAGTGAGAAGTGTGGAGGTGAGTTTGTGTATGCGTGTGTGAATGTCGGTGTCTGCAGGATTCTCACTTTCACACAACCATAACATATAATTATGGCGCATCTGTGAGGTTTTGAAAATATATGTCATATATACACATTGGCGACAACAACCATCTATCCAGGTGTTCACCTACAAAGAGAGACATGCTAAGAGGCAGGCAGGCAGGCAGGAGGGAAGGAAGGAGGGAGGTAGGGAGAGAGGGAGGGAGGGAGGGAGGGAGACGGGCTGGCGGGCTGGCGGAAAGAGAGATAGAGAAAGACATGCAGAGAGACAGACAGACAGACAGACAGAGAGACATACATACATACATACAGACAGGAGCATTTCTATAAGGTTTTTTGTATGTCTGTCTGTCTGTCTGTCTGACAGACAGACAGACAGAAAGACAGGCAGGCAGACAGACAGACAGACAGGCAGACATTCATACATACATACAGACAGGAGCATTTCTATAAAGTTTTCCACGCCATATACCAAATTCCAAATCAGATACCTTAAAGTAAAAATATAAAAAATACAGAGGTAAATCTGAGCATGTCTGGATATGTTTATATATATATATATGTGTGTGTATATACATATATATTAAAGTGTTTAACATATATATATATATATATATATATATATATATATATATGCATCTGCAGATGTAATGAATGTATTTGATATCTGTTTTGATGTGCTATATTTTAAAGCCGTTATTTCAGATGCTGTCTGATGTGGGCGATAGTGGTTAGCATGCTAGACTGTCAATCGAGAGGTCGGCGGTTCAAATCCCCTCCAGGGCAGAAATTTGTTTCAAGATTTCTCTTCCCAGCGCATCAAGTTCAAAATTTTAACTATGGGCAACTGTTTGATCATCTGTACCTCGGTCTCTTTACTCCGTGGTCGCTCCACCTCTCCGCTCGGCCTCCTTATGGTAGTTCCACTTAGAGACCTCTTGTTATGATAGCACTGACTTGGGTCGGGGACACCTCTGAGTCGTTGAGTAGTGGTTTTATAACTGTTCGATTACAATTACAATTCATGCCATGGCTGCGATAGGGTTAGCTTAAGTGACTCCTCTTCTTCTTTCAGTTGATATTAGATCCGCCGGTCTTAGACGAGGTGTCTAGGCGCCTGTATATGTTGAGAGGCGTGTGCGAGGGTGTCGTGTAGCCTGTCGAGTGCAGTGAACGGGTTTCCGAGTGTCTGTACAGTGGCCTATAGGGACATCTATACCACAGATCCACGTTCGGTCCTCGTGTGGTGTGTCAAGGGTATACGGTTTGAGAGGCCATGGTTGAATAATCCATAATAACAATGTTTGTACTACATAAACATTAAGAGGAATTACAAGAGCAGTCTAAGAGGCAGCTTTAGGTATGAAGTGTTAGCTACTTAATTTTCTTAGCCTCGGCATATGAGCACGGATGACCAGTCCTCTCCCTCGCTCTCTCATCTCCCCACCGACAGTGTACGGTCAGTGAACGCTGGACTGTTGACCGAGAGGTCAGAGGTCAGGGGTGCCAGAGCAGAAATGTTTTCGATATTTCTGCTCCACTGGCGCCCCCTAGCCAACTCAGCTGTAACGAGTACACAAACCGCTACAAGTGGGATGTATAAATCCCAAAGAGTGTATGTAATGGTAAAAAATAAATGTAAATATACACGTTTTTCTATGGCGACCGTATAATTATGGTCTCGACGTTGCTCGTGTTTCATTGAGTGTATCGGGTGAGGGACCCTTCAGCACCGCTGTCTTTTCAACGGGTGCCACGCCATTTAAGGTCCTTGCCATTTAAGGTCCCCGTCGTTTAAGGTGCCTGCCATTTAAGGTCCCCGCCATTTAAGGTCCTCGCCATTTAAGGTCCCCTTCCTTTAAGGTGCCTGCCATTTAAGGTCCCCGCCATTTAAGGTCCCCGCCATTTAAGGTCCCCTTCCTTTAAGGTGCCTGCCATTTAAGGTCCCCGCCATTTAAGGTCCCCGCCATTTAAGGTCCCCTTCCTTTAAGGTCCCCGCCATTTAAGGTCCCCTTCCTTTAAGGTGCCTGCCATTTAAGGTCCCCGTGTACGTTACTCCTTCAATGCAATCTTGATCTTAATCTCGAGATATGTACAGCGCTTAAAAGACTGAGTCGTGGGAACCAACATATCCACAAGTGATCAGTCGAAAAAAATCGATAAGAAGGTACGAAGTCAGAACCGGTTCCATGTCAAGGACAAAGGGTATACGACAGGAAGACAGTCAGACGGATACGGTGGATGGTGTTTAGAACTAGAGCAGCGAGAGAGGTGAGGGGAAGAGGAGGAATCTGGATAGGGTTTGTGAAAGATGATTTTGCTTCAGTTTCCAATGAAAGATCGGAGGAGAGATTACGAAAGTGAATTTCAAAGGGAGCGCAGAGAACAAAAGCATAGCACTTCAAATCCGGAACAATTTCCCTCCTCAATTCCGCAAATCTTAGATCCCTCCGCCAATATCGCCACTTACCCACAATCCTCTGTCTCATGCTCCTCTATCTATCACCAGTAACGTAGCCAGACTTAAATTCAAGATGAGACAACTCCGGTAGAGACCCAGTTGTAGTAGGGGTGCGGAGATATAACCCACGGAAAATTTTAGAAATCTAAAAAAGCAAGAGCAGGCAACTGCCTCCTCTTGCCTCAATGTGGCTACGCCTATGTCTATCACCCCTCAGTCTTTCCACTCAAAATTAAAGTCTCATCTTTTCAAAGAAACTCTTTCCCCATTTCATCCGATTTTTCGCCTTCTGATTTCCCTTAGCCTAAACAAAACCTGCCTCTCTCTGGTCTCCTGGCAACCGACCGGACCTTTACCTCCACTTGGCAGCCTGGACAACCACTCTTACTTGACGCAACGCTCGTGAATAAGAACAAGAAGTTCACGCGTAAGGAGGTAATGCTCAGCTAACCAGAAAGTCCCCACCGTCGGGCCCTTGCACGCACATAGAACCCAAATAGCGAAACAGTCAACGCCAATGTGTATGTAGGCGTTGCCTATAGCAGTACATAAAGTGTCTGCTTCTCCAGACATTGCTTCTAAGAGCACGCGGGTGGCGGAAGATGGACTGAGGCATCAGTCAGCGCTATATAAATTAATCAGGTCTCACGTGGTCCGTGGATTTTTATCAGTGAGAATGAACTTTATGATTGTACTGAGACATTTAGAGATCTCGATTCTCGTACAACCGGGTTTTACTCGGGGAAAGATTTATCAACCTCTTTTGACCCCCTCCCATCTGGTGCCAGATTTTTATCGCCTTCCTGTAGGTTCATGTCTCCAGTTGCCCCCTATACAAGAACCATACGTCTGTCGGTGTTAACTCGAAGTCGCAAGTCCTTTATGGTCCTGGGTTCGAAGCCCAACGCGTCCTGCGAAATTCCAAAATGCTCAGAATTCCCAAGCTCACTAAAACTTATCGTTAGTTACTGTGGACAGACGCTGTGTCATAATGAGAATGATTAGCGTCGCCCTCCTCCTTTATCGAGGCCTGGGACTGGCACCACCCGAGTATTAGGCAGTGACAGAGTTTCCTGGTTATTCGAAGACGCTAATTATGAAAAATATATCGGTGAGGAAGGGATAATCATATCCGGTTCGAAGTTCAGGTTCAAAGGTCAATTATATAGTGATGATGATGAATGATGATGATGATGATGATGACGACGTGATAATGATGATTGGAAGGCAGTCTAATAAAATTCATTCATTTTAAATACAAACTGCTGGTATACAGACTCACTATCTGATTTCCCCTTCTGGTACCAATGCAAGGCATACACGAACAAAGACTACAAGGACTTTTCCCTAGAAAAGTCGTAGGAACCCTATGGCGATAATTAGTGGAGAAACAGTCAATTCTGTTAATCCCTATTAATTACTATTAATTATAATTAAACTCTGTTAATTAAGAATCTGTTCTTACAGACTCCGACGGACGGGTTCCGTCGACAACTGATCGCTCACCTACTTCACCCCACTTCTGGTACCAACAGAAAGACAAGTGGAGAGCGATGGATGTGGAAACGGTTACAGAAGGGAGGAACGGAGAGGAGGCTGGAATGCGACGCAGGAAGAAGCGGTCTGCGGTCAGCAAGAGGAGTTACGTGGAGACGCTGGTCGTTGCTGACCAGGAAATGGTCACCTACCACGGTCACGATCGACTGGAACACTACCTTCTGACTGTCATGAATATCGTAAGTGTACAGCGTAACATAGCGATTGCAATCATTAACAACTTGTATAGCGCCAAGTTTAATATAATTAAGCAGGTCCCGGATGTCTCGATATATTTATTTGGAATGTTTAAGTATGTATGTTTGCATGTATGCATACATGTATGTAATGTATTTGTCGAATCTCGCCTCTGATGAGTTTTCCTGAAGAGGCGCTATAAAAGTCTTCAAAGATTACATCACATTGTGTATGCGTGACCGTGTCTTTATATAGGAGCCTATGTATGTACTTACGTACGTACATATTTATGTATCTATGTATATATATTTAATGTCTGTATGTCTGTATTTATGTCTGTATGTATGTGTGTATGTATGTATGTATGTATGTATGTATGTATGTATGTATGTATGTGTGCATGCATATATGTATGTATGTATGTATGTATGCATGCATGTATGTATGTATGTATGTATGTATGCATATGTGCAATGTGCATGCATATGCACTCACATTTACACTCAGACAGACTTTGCGCAGTGCATATGAAATATACAATTATACATACATGTATATACTGAATGATACTGCAATGCGTATAGTGTATGAATGCATGTCAGTGTGCGAGTAAAGTAGAACCTTGGAGATGTTCGTAAATGATGGCGCTATATCAGTCAGTCTCTAGGTACATAAGCTAAGGGTGGGTATATGTCTGGTTGTTTCCTCGAGGTCAGGTCGCCAGACTGTTCCGTGATGAGAGTATTGGAAATGACATCAACATCGTCGTCTCTCGCATCATCATACTTACCGCACCACAGGTCAGTCGTAAACGTAATCGTAATCTCCAAAGCTCTTCAGCGACGCTCCCGCTGATGATTTTTTTTCTTGAATAGGCGCTTTATAAATGTCAGATTACAATTACAAAACTCATCCACAAACTATACAATAGACTGGTGCCAATCAGCAAATCAAGAAATACGCATTCCTGTATCCATTATTTTACAATCTATGAACGCCTAAGGTTTCCTTCAAATCTTTTCCGTTTTTGTCCGGAAATATTTTCCGTTTCCGATTTGACCTCCTTCCGAATTGTCCAGCGACCGGTCTTTCTGTGGCGGGGGATGGGGGACACCCTGGCCACCCGCGGAGGACTACGTGTACTTCCTGAGGGCAAACGAGTTCCAGCTCAGACAACATTCCACACACGCACCAACAAACTCCCAAAGGAATGCGCCATTAGGCGCAACATCGCCTAATATTCTGACCGTTTTTACGACAGTGTGTGTATGTTCGTCTGTCCATTTGTATATTCGCCTGGGTTTGTTTATATCTGTCTGTGTGTCTGTCTATCTGTGTCTGGTTGTGTGTCTGTCTATCTGTGTCTGTTTGTCTGTCTGTCTATCTGTCTGTCTGTCTATCGGTCTGTCTGTTTTGACCTGTGACCGCATGGCTTCTTACCACAACTGGCATCTAGATCACGTCCAGCGTTTGGCCTGACCACAGAATGTAGGCCTAAGGCAGCGTTTGATGTAGGCCTTGTAGTCCACATTGTCTATAGACTTATGCAAATCCATAGGCCCCCAGGGCTGCAAACGATGCAATGAGGCGAATCCTCGCCCGTGTTGTTGATGGTACGGTAACAGTAATAGAGAATCCTCCGAAGGGGTTATCAATCGCTGGTTAGACGCTGCGGCTGAATTGCAACGGCATTTATATAGCGCCCTCCTGTAACAGAACCCAAATGAAGGCGCAAAAATTCCGATATATGATCAGGGACTGGTCAAGCGGAACGGGCGGAGCGGGATATGCAGGGCGAGACTGTGGGGGAATGGGAATCTCTCAACTACTTCACATGTCAGACACATCCTCCCCTCTGCCCATAGGTCTCTTCCACAGCGGTTCAAACTCTTCCCCAAAGATATATTTTCCCCATGCATTTCCTTTGGCCCAAAATGTCTAACCCCACTGTCTCAGACTAACTCCAACCGGAGATACATTTTCCCCAAACAGCAGCGCTATATAAATCGTCTAAAGGCATGAATGAATGACTGAATGAATGAAGAAATGAATGACTGAATGAATGACTGAATGAATAAATGACTGAATAAATGACTGAATTGGTATTCAGCCTACTTGTTTTCTGACCTATAACTTCTGTTTTACATTAGAAGTTTATGTATGTGTATATACGTTTGGCTACTATATATATTTATTATAATATATAGCCTATATATATAATGTATATAACCATGTTGCATCAACATGGTAACAATGATACATAGCTGCTATTAAAATAGGTGAAAGTACATACGCATATATCCTTGTTAACCTACTAAGCAACTCCTATAATATATCACTGAGATGCATATCTTTAAGTACATATGTATTTACACTCATGATACATGACTATACTCTATACCCATGCAATACATGCATAAATATCACATATTTAGACTATATATAGACTATAATATATGGACTATATATATATTGCATGGATTCCGCAGTTGCTCCTAGTTAGCGTCTGGCCCTCTGGCGCCTGGCGGTGTAAACCTTGCGGTCAAATAGAAATGGCGTTAAATGGAGCGAAATCTTTTCCAGCACATTGCTCGCACGCACGCACGTACGCACCTACTAAACGCCGCGAGCGGAAGTTGTGCACTGCGCATGCGCCTCTGGCTTCCGGCGGATGGTTTTGATTTTTAATAGCATTGAGTGCTAGCTATTTAGACAGCTATTTAGCTATCGAGGAGCAGAGGCGAAGAATGAGGGCACGCAGGAACATTCCCACATGTACTCGCGCAGACATTCAACGACATACTCTCACACACAGATACTTGCACACATACTTTCACACATAGGCCCTACTTGCGCAGATAATCGCATATTTTCTTCCACAGATACTTGTAAAGATACGCACATATGCACGCACGCACACACACACACACACACACACACACACACACACACACACACACACACACACACACACACACACACACACACACACACAGTCCAACTACACGTACACAGTGATACGCGCACTTACACATATGCACACATACACACACATACATGAACACAGAACATCTGTCTGTGTGTCTGTCTGTCTGTCTGGCTGTCTGTCTGTCTGTCTGTGTGTCTGTCTGGCTGATGAACCATCAGATACCATTCCAAAGTCATCTGATTGCCATGGGTGCCACTGATATCGATATACTGCTACGCATGGATAGGATTTGATAACAGATGATAGCAGATAATATCTATCATATCACTCGGTCTTTGCCTTTGGAAGATTTGATACATGATATCTTTATGAGAAGCTGAGGACAGAGTTATGCCCCTAATGGAAAGGTAGAAGATGTCACGCCCATACGCAGGAGATATGTAGAGTGTAGACCTACAGTAGACGTAATATCCAGAGATACATCTAGGGATGCGAGTCTTGTAACTGAAGCGAGAGAGAGAGAGAGAGAGAGAGAGAGAGATAGAGAGAGAGAGAGAGAGAGAGAGAGAGAGAGAGAGAGAGAGAGAGAGAGAGAGAGAGAGAGACAGACAGACAGACAGACAGACAGACAGACAGACAGACAGACAGACAGACAGACAGACAGACAGACAGACAGACAGACAGACAGAGACAGAGACAGAGACAGAGACAGAGACAGACAGATATATATATGTATATATAGTGGCTCATAGATCTACAGATGAAAGGAGCGAAGGAGACAGCGTAGACTCTAAAACTCTCTTCTCCTGCTTCTTCCTCGGTCGACTTCTTATCTACGAGTCTAACCCTCCCACCCCACCCTCACCCCCTCCCTCTGCACCCCCATCTTCTGACCCTGGGTTCAAATGCCACCGTTTCAGCTTTCAACGCCAATCAACCTCACTTCGCCATTAACACTCTGTCTAAAAAACACAGACACACAAACATTCACGCTCGCCTACACACACAAATACGTATACACTAATATAAATATTGCATACATACATATATACGTACATACATACAGACAGACAGACAGACAGACAGACAGACAGACAGTCTGTCAGTCAGTCATCGTAGTGTCAGACAGCCAGACAGATAGACAGATATGCATACATGCATACATACAGACAGTCACAGTCATCATTACGACAGACAGACAGACAGACAGACAGACAGACAGACAGACAGACAGACAGACAGACAGACAGACAGACAGACAGACAGACAGACAGACAGACATTGTATATACACTGCGTGACATGTATTTAGAAACACATGCGCATGTTTTATCTGTATATAAAAATACCATGTATATATTTATAGGTATACATAAGTATATATGTATATGCATAAGTGTGTATATATATTTTTCTTATCTCGTCCATCTGTATTTTTCTGTGGTGTCTGTCTGCTTGGATCGATTTATTTCCTTTATTGCAACATCGTCGACTGACTTCGGTCTGTTGATGTAAAATTCTGGTAAATGATCATTTTTATTCCTTTCTCCTCATAAAGATATATTCACATAATGACGGAATCGATGAACCTGTACTCCGCTACACAGAAGACAATCCTTCCGGTCAATTAATTATCAAGTCTGCACTGTCGTCTGCTTCGGTGTATTCATAAAAATGCACTTTTATCGTTTCCTATTTATCGTTTTTCGTGAGTGAGTTTGTGGAGGTGAGTGCGATCTCGGTACGTTTTACACAAAGAGAAATGTATGGTTGCAATTAATAACGTCTGCCTTGCTAAGTCGTCTCGTCTGGTTCAAGTACGTAAAGAAGAACTAAAGTTAAATATTGTTCTTATGGGAAAGAGCCTTTTTGGTTGCTGGATCTATAGTTTTTGGAACTCTCTCCCTTTGTCTGTGCGCTCTGCTCGAATTAACATTGACGATCATACGATAAAGTTGCAATTCCCTTATTGGAATCCCAGCTCATTGTCCGGAAACTGCAGGGTGTGCTTCTGAACGGAGACTTCAATCAATCAATCAATCCTTTTATTGAAGCCATTTGAAGTACAAGGAAAATGCAACATAAAAGTTTGAACTTTGGCAACAAGAGGAGACCCAAAAGGGATCTTGACGATGGTATCCCTTGAACTTCCTTTTGCAGGTCCTGGTTGCGCCAGTTAGGTATTTTCTGTTTAACGACGTTGTGTCATAACAAAGATGATGAGCATCCCCCTCCTACTGTATTCAGGTTTCGGACTGGCACCACCCGAACACGACAGTGGCACCGGATACGGGTCATTTGGTACAATCTATCACTCAGCGCTGCGGTGACTCTCTTCGCTTTTTTACCCTAACGCGCCTGGGTTTTTGCAATTCGATCCTTGCGGCTCCCAGGGTTCAATTTATACCAACTCCAATCCGTTCTAACTGTAACGCCTGAATCGAAGCCAATTAGCTATGATATTCTCATATGACGCAATATATGCGAGAGGATCTACACTGGCTTCCTGTTGCAGACCGAATTCCTAGCACGTGCTTCAATTGCCGGCTCTAGCCAGGCATACATCAGAGAGCCTTTGCGTTCTGATCTCAATTCAATTGGGTCGACAATCGTTGCGTTTATTGACTGTGGAGATATGCAGGTGCCGTGCTTTCTTCTCAGGCATATATATATATATATATATATATATATATATATATATATATATATATATATATATATATATATTATCATTCGTGTTGCGCTTTTTGTGAGGTACTATAAAGGGTCTATATTAATTGTCTTGCTACATAAATATATACAAAGCACATTCAAATACGCGTTTATAAATATTACTTGAGAGTCTTCTACTGCAGTGGTTTATTGTCGAGATGTTGGAGGAACCCCTAACTGTTCTTCTGACCCCCTAAGCTAAGTAACTGAAAAAGTGTTGGGGTCAGGAAGCTACAATATCTCATGAGTCGTCAGCGGCTTTGTGTACCATTTATTAACAACCTCAGATTTTGACCTGCGTTTGTGTACTTTGGTAATCTGTAAAATCTAGACCTTCAGCTCATTTTTGACAACTAAACACTGGGCTACTGTGTTTATGTATTGTAGTGTATCATCGTATTAATGAAAAAGGAAATATACCTTTCAATATACACTTTTTATATTCTGTGGTATTTATCTGGAAATAAGTAGGTGCCAATATATACGAGAATGTAGCACTGTGTTGGTTGAAGAGGAAATAGATGCTTGCATTCCCCACCGATTAATAATGATGTCCGAGACGATCGGAGACTGGTGCCATGCTTTGCATCAGTCGTTCGTGCCTGGTGCTCTGCTTTTTATCAGGCGCAACACTTTGTTGAGGCGCCATGTTTGTTTGGGTGTTATTGGCTCTGCTTCTGCTGTTGATGGTGTAGTTTATGAATGGCGCGGACGGGACGTGGTTTAGAGGTGGGGGAAGGGTGGTTTAGAGGTTGTAGGGGTGGTTTAAAGATGGGAGGGTGATTTAGAGGTGGGAGGGGTAGTTTAGAGGTGGGAGAGGTAGTTTAGAGGTGGGAGGGGTTTCTGGGAGGGGTTGTTTAGAGGTCGGAGGGGTAGTTTTAGAGGAGGAAGACGTGAGATGACGCGACTTGTGCAATATAAATTATGATTGTCTTAGACTGGTTACGTTTGCTCAAAGGTAGAAGGGGAGGCAAGGTCCAGGACACATGTCAGCCTTGGTATACTTTCTACAATATGTAGCCTTTGACCTGTTGACCGTGGCCTTGACCTCTTGCAGTGGGTATTGCCTGAATAAAGGGTTTTGACCTTGTTCTCTTGAATGTGGCCTTGATCTCTGGCCTCGATCATTTGTCTACCACCTGGATCTCTTGATCTCTGGCTTCGATCATTTGTCTACCACCTGGATCTCTTGATCTCTGGCTTCGATCATTTGTCTACCACCTGGATCTCTTGATCTCTGGCCTCGATCATTTGTCTACCACCTGGATCTCTTTATCTCTGGCCTCGATCATTTGTCTACCACCTGGATCTCTTGATCTCTGGCCTCGATCATTTGTCTACCACCTGGATCTCTTGATCTCTGGCCTCGATCATTTGTCTACCACCTGGATCTCTTGATCTCTGGCCTCGATCATTTGTCTACCACCTGGATCTCTTGATCTCTGGCCTCGATCATTTGTCTACCACCTGGATCTCTAGATCTCTGGCTTCGATCATTTGTCTACCACCTGGATCTCTTGATCTCTGGCCTCGATCATTTGTCTACCACCTGGATCTCTTGATCTCTGGCTTCGATCATTTGTCTACCACCTGGATCTCTTGATCTCTGGCTTCGATCATTTGTCTACCACCTGGATCTCTTTATCTCTGGCCTCGATCATTTGTCTACCACCTGGATCTCTTGATCTCTGGCCTCGATCATTTGTCTACCACCTGGATCTCTTTATCTCTGGCTTCGATCATTTGTCTACCACCTGGATCTCTTGATCTCTGGCTTCGATCATTTGTCTACCGCCTGGATCTCTTGATCTCTGGCCTCGATCATTTGTCTACCACCTGGATCTCTTGATCTCTGGCCTCGATCATTTGTCTACCACCTGGATCTCTTTATCTCTGGCTTCGATCATTTGTCTACCACCTGAATCTCTTTATCTCTGGCCTCGATCATTTGTCTACCACCTGGATCTCTTTATCTCTGGCCTCGATCATTTGTCTACCGCCTGGATCTCTTGATCTCTGGCCTCGATAATTTGTCTACCACCTGGATCTCTTGATCTCTGGCTTCGATCATTTGTCTACCACCTGGATCTCTTTATCTCTGGCCTCGATCATTTGTCTACCACCTGGATCTCTAGATCTCTGGCTTCGATCATTTGTCTACCGCCTGGATCTCTTGATCTTGATCTCGTTGCATTTTGCTGTAGCCATAGCTAAAACTTAAAGATCATAGTCAATAGAATTTGAGTACAGTCGTGCTTCGTCTCTCGCTGTGTCTGACAGCAGGACACTTCGGACTGTTGGGTGTTTTCTGTGGCCGATTGGAAGCTTTAGAATAAGCTAGTTCACCTTTATTTTTCGCGCAAGGCATGACGGGAACGACGTTCACACACAAAGTAAAACATGGCGGATCGCTTAGAATCGTTGAATGACTTTAATTGATGGAAGGTGGAGGATTTAAAGAAATATATAAAAGAAAGAGGTCACAAAATGAGATATGACCATTTGGAGCAATGGCAACTAGATACTTGAGGGTGTTATGGTGTTTATAGTCAGACCATATGGCTGCTTGCAAATAAAGGTCACGTGGTCTGGACAGTTTTGCAATTGGACTTTAATATTTTTATTCTGGACTTTAAACTGTGCTTAGAACCCGCAATTAACAATCGCACACAAGCGCATTTTATTGTTACACTATGAATGGCTAATCAGTCAAATATTTTTTAACATCTGTGTCAAACAGATCATAGCAATATCGGCAACGGCATGCTTCAGTTTGTTTGTGAACGGCCGGAAGTGAAAGCAAAATGGCTGCGCATGCGCATTGATAATGGTGAACTGGCTTATTCACTGACCATTTCCTTGCTTTCTGTCCATTATCTAGTGTCATCTAATCTTAAGACTCATATTTACCAGCCCGCTTTAATTTAGGATGTCATATAATTTTAAACTTACATACATACTTACTTACTTACTTACTTACTTAATTACCTGCCGTAGCCTGACATCTGCTTTCTCTGACGCATCCGTTTTCGACTGCACTTCTTTAACAATTATACGGAATTAACTGAGAAATTACACTTAAATGAAATGACTCCAGTTTTAGTTGAAGCGGACATCGACTGATGTCTTTTAAAACGACAAAACACGGCGCTACAGAAGTCAGTTGATTAGATCATATCAGATAAGATCAGATTAATTACAGATTAGATCAGATTTGGTCAGATCATACTAGATTTGATTTGATTGGATCGAATTGGATTAACTGAAATCCGACTACAGAGTTCCGTGTGTGTGTTATCTGTTGGTATATTATACAGCATGGTCTTCAGATCTCTTACCACGCCGATCGATCTCTCGAGAGCTTCTGTCTCTGGCAGCAGAGGATCAGCTCCATGGCAACGGCAACCATTAGCAACAGGGTCGACCAAGAAATAGCCAGCCATGACAACGCCGTCTTACTCACCAGGTCTGTCTGTCGTCAGAGATATTTTGGCGCACCCAGTTGTCACTCATCGGAACGTTTTCAACTCACCGATATAATATGAATTAGTTCAGTCTGTTATTCAACAGCTCATCAGTTCGCAAACTTGGTTATTAGTTGGTCCATAGAAGAAGAAGAAAGATGCGAAGAAAATGACAAGAATGAGAAGAATGCGAAGACGAATATCAGACCCTTAAGCTAGCCTCATAGGCAGCCAGTTAATTATAATCTGACATTTTATAAAGCGTCACTTCAAGAAAAAAACTTATAAGAGGCGCTCCCGACCTGAACCAGTGAAATGGAAGAGGAGAAGGAGGACGAGGAGGAGGAGGAGAACGAGGAGGAGGAGGAGTCCCTTAAGTTAACCCTG
>OY744606.1:824716-847216 GCA_963556255.1 Allolobophora icterica | reverse complement strand
AAAATAATTTCTGCTGACGTCAACGGCCTTTGTTGCCTAAAGATGTCGTAAAACTCAGGATCCTATTTATTCTACGGCCCTGGCAGCCACAAGACGTCGTTAAACACTTGATACTGTTACTAAAAATCATAGGTTGTGATTGGACACCTTTAAATCGTTGTTGGCCAACTCTATATAATTGCCAATATCGTTCAATCGGTACATGACTCGGTCGACGTCAAAAGATGTTGTTAGACACTTGCTAATAATAATATCATAAGTTGTGGGAGAACACCTTTAAATCTATGTAGAGCAGTGGATGATGAAGAAGAAGCGGAGATACTGCGGGAAGATCTAAGAAGCATGTTCAGGTGGTCGCAGGACTGGCAAATGCTCTTTAATTTGGAAAAGTGCTCAGTGATGCATATGCGAAAGAGAAACAACGAGTTTTCATATGAAATGGGAGGTAAGGTATTGAAAGTGAGTGAGGAAGAAAGGGACTTGGGAGTGATTATGCACAAGAGTGCAAAACCGTCAAGGCAATGTGCTGAAGCATCAAAAAAGGCTAACTCAACCTTAGGTATGATAAGGAGGACAACAGTCACCAGAAACAAGAATACAATACTGAGGTTGTACAAATCGCTAGTTAGGCCACACACGCCGCCACAGTTGGAATACTGTATC
This sequence comes from Allolobophora icterica, assembly GCA_963556255.1. Classification (NCBI taxonomy): domain Eukaryota; kingdom Metazoa; phylum Annelida; class Clitellata; order Crassiclitellata; family Lumbricidae; genus Allolobophora; species Allolobophora icterica. Next base: position 846,553 of record OY744606.1, on the reverse strand, counting down.
CAAGTATGGAATCCATACCTGAAACAGGACATGGAAAAACTGGAGAAAGTGCAACGAGGAGCTACAAAAATGATTTGGGGCTACAAGCATTTGAGCTACGAAGAAAGGTTGAAGAGATGTGGACTAACAACATTGGAGAGAAGGAGGAACAGAGGAGATCGTATCGAAGCTTATAAGATTATCACTGGAAAGGAAGCATTACAGTGGGAGAGGTTCTTTTAATTAGCACCAAACAAGGCAACTCGGGGACACAGGTATAAACTGTTTAAGAAGCCGAAAGGAACATTAGGACAGAAATTCTTCAGTGCAAGAGTTGTAGACTTGTGGAATGGTTTGGACGATAGTACTGTCTCAGTGGACACTATAACAGCTTTTAAGAAGACGCTAGGAAAATTGGGCTATTAAGCGTTCGAGGTTAATTTGCAGTGGTTCTAACACAGACTAAACGTCTTCTGAACCACTTAAAACCCTTGTTATGTTATGTTAAATCGCTTTTGCCCAACTCTACAGAATATTCGCCAATTTTGTTCAATCGCTAGCATGTCCTGTGCCTATGAAATTGTGATCGGGTAAGGTCGACGTTAACGGTCTGTTGGCCACAAAATGTCGTTAAACACTTGCTACTATTACAATTTACAAATAATGGCAAGTTGTGATTGGACACCTTTAAATTGGTGTTGCACAACTCTATATAACCGCCAATTTCGTTCAGTCGAATAATAAAGCGTCAATTTTTATAAGCGTGAATAAGTTGGAGTGGTCAACGGCCCTGACAGCCGTAAGGAGTCGTTTAACATTTGATACTATAACTAATCTCACAAGTTGTGATTGGACACCTTTAAATAGGAGTTGACCAACTCTATATAATTTCCAGTATCGCTCAATCTCCGGGTCGAATTCAATCAAAAACGAAGAAATTGTGAATAAAGTAAGGTCGGTCAACGTCCAAGATGTCGTAAAGAACTTGAAGCTATTAGGGCATAGATTCATAGGTTGTGATTGGACACCTGTTAATCGCTGTTGCCCAACTCTATATAATCGCCAATATAGTTCAATCGCTAATAATTTGTGGATAAGGAGATGTCGATGTCAACGACTGTGGCAGCGCATATGGGACTCGATCTCTGTACCTCTCGCACTCTACGCCAGATGTTATCCAATGCGCTATCGGGCCCCCCGATAGCGCACTATAGTCTTAAAACGTACGCGTACGTTAAAATGATCGGCTGAACTCTACAGTATTAGTCTCCCCGTACGCAGCCCTAATTATTTACGAACGGTACCGAAATTTAGTATTACCAATAAATGACCACTGGCACTGACCATTCTATAAAGTGTGCCGTAAAATCTTAATTTTTACACAAAATATTAGCAATTTGGAATTTAAAAGTTTTAAAGTAGAGATCACTGAACAGCCACAGCTGACTGATGTAGCCCAATGGTTATAATTGTTTATGACCGTCAATCACCAACTGTAATCGCTAGGTGTTTGCCACCATAACACTAAGAAATTTTGGATAAGGCGAGGTCGACGTTAACGGCCGTGGCCGTGTAACGAAAACTTGCAAGAAGTCTTTAAACACTTCATATTATAACTTATATCATAGGTTGTGATTGGACACCTTTAAATCGCTTTTGCCCGACTCTATATGATCGCCAATTTCGTTCAGTCGCTAGTCTTGTTCGATCAACATGTCTAAGAAATTGTGGATAGGGTAAAGTCGACTTTAACGGCCGTGGCAACCTCAAGAAGTCGCTAAACATCGGATATTAATGTGGATGTGAGGTGAGCAGTGTTTTTCTGAATTTCAGACCAACGGACGGAGGGAAGTTCTGCATCGGTGAAAGACAACGCTATCGATCGTGTAGGACTCACGTGGGTTTAATTCACTCATTCAATCAATGCCAACTCAACTCATTGTTATCTTGGATCATTACAATCTAACCAAGGGTTTCCCAACCTGGGTGCCGCGGCACTCAAGGCCAAAGGTGCTGTTAACCTGCTTTAAGGGTGCCGCTGATATTGCACATTTATATAGCGCAACTTCAAGAGAGACTCATCAGAGACGCTCCCCACCTAACACAATGGCATCACGATCGAACAAAATGGTCTTCAAGCGTTTGCGGAAAAGAGTCAAAGAAGCTGAAAAGTTTGAAAAGTTGATGATTATCATTACTGAATTGGACCTTTGGCTATTTCTTAAAACTCAAAGTAGTGCAGAAATAGTATCAGCACTGTCGTTGTATTCGAAGAACGTTGATTAATTGTCTTTGAAATAAGGAACTGGAAGAGAAGTAATGAAATTAAGGCCATGGGTGCCGTTGACTGGATGTCAAGGGTGCCTTGTTAAGGGTGGGTTGCTCTGAAAAAGGTTGGGATTCGATGACCTAGGCTATCATTCAGCGGAATTACGCACATGTTAAGTGACAATTATCTTAAGTAAGTACTTGTTATGTTAATACTTTACATTATGCCAGGTTAGGTAGACAATATGGCCAGATCGCACGCATATTAAGTACTTGAAATATTAAGTTCTAAACATAATAAGTACTTAACCCTTGCTTAACTTATCGAGTACTTAACTTTTTTAAGCACTTAACAATCACTTAAAATATTCAGAATTAAACACGTTAAGATACTTAACACATGTTAAGTCCTGGACACATTAAGTACTTAAAATATCAAGTACAGCTAACTAACGATATAATTGTTTATGTTGTCTTTTTTTCTTTCTCTCTTCGTCTCAGGACTGTGCACCAGATTCACCTGACTTCCGCGAGTTACAGTGCGCCAAATTCAACGACCAACTCTTCCGAAATAAGTTATACACTTGGAAGCCATTCGCTGGCGGTAAGACTTACCTGCAGAATCGATTTACCTTCGAATTGAAAGACAAGGTAAGGTAGGCTGAGCATTGTGCATATTTATTCGTAGTTCCACCACGGTAATTTAATTCATGACATTAGTAATTACTACTAATTAGTGATTTGATTACTCGTCGTGCGAACCTGTCAACAGGTAGGCTATACTGCACATGTTGACCTGCGTTTAGATCACGTGTGCACTTGTTGACCTGTGTATAGATCACGTGTGCACTTGTTGACCTGTGTATAGATCACGTGTGCACTTGTTGACCTGTGTTTAGCTCACGCGTGCACTTGTTGACCTGTGTTCAGATCATGTGTGCACTTGTTGACATGTGTATAGATCACGTGCGTCCTTGTGCTTTGAACTGTCTGGCGGTGGGGTTCAACTTCTACACAGAAAGGTCAGCAAAGGTCATCGATGGAACGAGATGTCACCCGGATTCACTGGACATCTGCGTCAACGGAGAATGCAGGGTAAGCCACGTTCTACCATACCATATGACATACCACACCATACCATATTACACCAGACCATGCCATGTCATACCATACAATGTGACATACCATACCATGCCGTATTGTTCCAAGCCATGTCCTACCGTATACCATATCATATCGTATATCATGTCATACCGTATATCATGTCAAACCTTATACCATGTCATGCCATACTATGTAATACCGTATATCATGTCATACCATAGCATAACTTTGATTGACAGCACGTCGGCTGTGACCGAATCCTCGGTTCGACGGCCGTGGAGGACAAGTGCCGCGTCTGTGGCGGAGATGGATCGACCTGTGAAACGGTTCGAGGTCGCGTCGACCAAGCGATGGAACGGGAAGCCAGTGACAGTTAAGATCAGCGATGATTGTTATCAGTCAGGCACTCCCATCTAGATTGACAGTCAGACTAAGGGCAAATAGATAGACCTAAGTTTGTTTCTAATTACTTGTAAAAGAAAGGTCTTTTAAAATTAGCTTTCAGTAGAGGCATCTAGATAATATTTGGCTTTCATTATAGGCCTTTAAATAATTAGTCTAAGCAGCACATTAAATAAATGACTACGAATCTAAGTTAAATGGTTCAGATTAACTGCTGTCAAAAAGTAACTCAAACAGAGGCAAACAAGTTTCTACGAAAGAAACGGTTTCACAGCTTCAACCCCATGTCATTTGTTTCAAATAAAGAAGAAGCAGGAGAAGAACAGTTCCTTGAGCTAGCCCTGGTGTAGTCATGGGCATAAAGTGTTGGCGACTTCATTTTCTTAGCCTCGGCATATGAGGGTGGGTGGCCAGTCCTCTCCCTCGCCGTCTCATCTTCCCACCGACAGTGTACGGTCAATGTACTTATTATAGCTGAGAGAACTAGTGGGCGCAGGCGGAACAGAAATCTCGACACAAATTTCTGCCCTGTCTGGGACTTGAACCCTCGACCTCTCGCCTTACAGTCCAGCACGCTAACCACTACACTATCGAGCACCCTTTGTTTGAAATCATGGTAGTGCTAATAATTATGAACTGCTTGTTCGGTTGTCTTCACTTTCAGCCTACTTCGAAATCGCCCGTATACCTCAGGGTGCTGTACATATCCGATTCGTTGAAACACGCATCTCCAAAAACTACCTCGGTTCGGCTTTTATCATCTACATAGCATACTCACTTTACGACATATGCAGTGTATTCGATTGGTTAGAGAGCTCGGGTTTAAAGCGGAGAGCACGAATTCGATCTTCCGCCTCTGAGATGCAGTTGTATTGTGTTGTATAAAGAGTGCAAAGGTACAAATGTTGTCACACTTGATCATACGCCTCTGTAGACTTTTCTCAGAGGCCGAAGGTAAATGATGATGATGATGATGATGATGATGATGATGATGATGATGATGATGATGATGATGATGATGATGATGATGATGATGATGATGATGATGATGATGATGATGATGATGATGATGATGATGATGATGATGATGATGATGATGTGACGATGATGATGATGGTGGTGGTGGTGGTGGTGGTGGTGATGATGATGATGACGACGACAATAATAATGATAATGATGATAACGACGACGACGATGACGATGGAAACCCATGTGATGTCCTTTCTTTGTAATTTTCATGCGCATTTCGCCTTACCGAAACCAATCTTCAACTGTCTGTACTCTCTCTACCTTGTCTTACCTGAATTTACCTTCAATTAGCTTACCGTACAACATAACAACCTCATCTCGTCTTACCTGAACTTATACCTTTACCTATTCCTACCCCATATAATCCTACCCCAAATAACCCTTTCCTTACCTAGACTTACCTTACCTAAACGTACCTCAATCTATCTTACGAACAGGTAAACTGGTAAGCCAATCACCTTACCTTGCCTTACCTGTACCTGGCTTATTGCTGTAGCTCTGAAATCTCCGAACGGTCATTACTTCATTAACGGCGCTTGGACGATTGATTGGCCAAGAAGCTTCGAGGTGGCAGAGACCGTCTTCCGCTACGAGAGACCCAAGGACCGGCCAGAGACCCTGACCGCCGTTGGACCCACGGCCACAGATCTGGTGCTCATGGTATGCCAATACTAAACAATTACCTGTGAACTTCTATGGTGCCAATCTAGTAATGCTCAAGGCATCGGGGTTGATGGTCGCCACTGAGGAAGGTCGTTGTGTGGTGAAATTCGAGGGTGGGTTCGGTCGAGGGTGAAGAGAGAAGACCCGTCCTGACATGACCTGTCTTGATCTCACCTGACCAGTCCTGACCAGTCCTGACCTGACCCGTCCTGACCTGACCCGTCCTGACCTCACCTGTCATGATCTGACTTGTCCTGACCTGCCATGCCCTGACCTGTCCTGACCTTACTAGTCCTGACCTGATCAGTCCTGACCTGACCAGTCCTGACCTGACCAGTCCTGACTTGACCAGTCCTGACCTCACCTGTCATGATCTGACTTGTCCTGACCTGCCATGCCCTGACCTGTCCTGACGTTACTAGTCCTGACCTGACCCGTCCTGGCCTTACCAGTCCTGACCTGGCTCGTCCTGACCCGATCCGACTTGACCCGACCCGACCTGTATGAGTGACGCGGAAGTTGAATGACACGGTGATCTAAATGGTCATGATGTCTTCTTCCAGACTCTCATCCAGGAAACGACCTTGAACGTCGACTACGAATACAACGTGGTAACCGCAGCATCCACCTCGTACACCTGGCAGTACCTGCAGTGGAACGACTGCTCAGTCACCTGCGGAACAGGTACACACACACATACATATGCAATACATGTATATACAGATAAAGGTGTATATATATATTCCATTGTTTATAGGAGATCAGAATCCTTTCATACTAATTGTCTTTCCAGATGGAACGATGCCTATCTTCATTTGAGGACAGTGATATTATTATTATATTTTTATTGTAGGCCCTAGTATAATAATAATAATAATAATAATAATAATAATAATAATAATAATAATAATAATAATAATAATAATAATAATAATAATAATAATAATAATAATAATAATAATAATAATAATAAAAGGTGATGTATCTAAGGGCATACCCATCTCGGTTCTCTCCGTATTTTCTAAGTTTTTGAAAAACTAATGGTCGATCGCCTTAGTAACTTCATCACTAAATCTAACATTTTATTTCTCTCGCAGCATGGCTTTCAACCTGGGCACTCCTCTTATATGCCCCTGTTGAGTATGCAAGATAGGATTATCGAAATTATCGAAATTTCTCACGCACTACTATTCGACTGTTCTTTATTAAATCTTTGTCACCTTCATATGGAATAATATTCCTCAAGCCATTCGTCCCTCGCCTTATCTATCCATCTTTAAAAAACTGCGCTCAATATTGATATGTGAAAATAACTTATCTTAATTTGGTGTTTATTGTCTTGTTGTTTCGTATGATTGTGATTATATGTTTCATGGCTGTTGTTTGGTTTTCTTTTAATTAGTTCATTTCATTTCTTATTTTCCATGTTTTTTCTTTGAACCAGGTGTTCTGGATTTACTTTTAATTAAGAATCGGTTGGCTTCCTTCTTTACGTCATGTTGTATTTACTTTGGTGTCCCTGTTTAGCGGGATCTTTGATCCCTTCTGGGCCCCCTCGTTTAGCCAGTACTTGTTGATTAGTTTTGTTTCCTTTCCTTTGTTCTTGTGATTGGTTGCAGAAATACAATGATTTGATTTGATAATTATAATTATTTTTATTATAATTTTATTATTATTTAGGTTTTATATTTTATTACTATTATTAATGTATGTTCTGTAGGTTTAAGTCGATCTGTCGCCGCGTGCGTGATTGCGTCCAACAAGATGATCGTTAAGAACAAGTTCTGCCTCAGCAACCGACCTCAGCCAGAGGACCGCATCAAGTACTGCTCCGATCAACCATGTCCAGGAGAGTAAGTGTCCCCATGGCCCATCACCTGACCACCACGGCGCAGCCAGGATTTGAAATTACGGGAGGAGTGACATCAGGCCCGGCTCAAGACATTTGGCGGCCCTAGGCAAACCGTCCGAAAATTTTTAGATTTTCGTCATGGTAATTTCGTCCATCTTGTTTGAAATTTCATCTTACGAAAAAAGTTGATGACCTTTTTTAAGGAATTCGTCTCAAAAATGAATGTCATGACCTTTTTAAGGAATTCACGGTTACACCTGCGCGATTTATTACACCAACACTATAAACCAACACTATAATACTTCCATCTTGAAATATGGAAAAATTGGCGGCCCCTAAAAATCGGCGACCCTAGGCGGCTGCCTAGTTTGCCTAACGGACGAACCGGGCCTGAGTGACATTAGAAACTATGCTGTCACCTACGGTAAATCTCTGACTGAAAAATTTAGGAACCTAGAGCAACCTCAGCCTTGATATCCAATTGTATTTAATTTGATCCCTTACTGCTACTAAATTTCAAAATATTTAGTAAGATTCCCCCTTGGAGTTACAGGTTCGCCCATACATTTCGCTCCCGCAAGGGGCGTAACTTTGGTCTAAAAAGTGGGGGTATCACTTTCTTAAAGACCCGAAGCAAGGCAGAGACTGCAATCTCTGGGAAGGCACAATAATAAAATATTGATTGGCATCGCTCAAAAAGTGGGGGGTACGGTACCCCTCGTACCCCTCCCACAAATAACGCCTATGGCTCCCGCCCCACAGATCCTCTCTCATTTCATCAGTCGTAGAAAATTCTTCGAACGCACTCTGTGTAACAGTGTGTAAACATACATACATACATACATACATACATACATACATACATACATACATACATACATACATACATACATACATACATGCATACATGCATACATGCATACATGCATACATGCATACATGCATACAGACACACACACACTGACATAGACCTTACGTGCATACGTACGTTTTCTTCAGGTGGACATCTGGTGAGTGGACTGAGTGTAGTCGGACGTGCGGTGGTGGTCTTCGCACTCGTCGGGTCGTCTGCACTCGGCGTGTGTCAGCGGCGGGAGAGACGGAGGTCGTCGACGGCGCCAACTGCTCCGCCAAAAAACCAAAGTACAAGTGGAAGTGCAACGAAGAGGCGTGTCCTTCGTGGCAGCCCGATGATTGGTCGGAGGTCGGTGACGTCAGCTGTCAATCAATTCAATGTCGTCATTGTGGGAAACAATCTTGCAGCCTCTCATTAGCCATTAGATTGGGTTGGATTGGACTGGACTAGATTGAAGGGATTGGATTAGACTGGGTTAAAATGGATTGGATTGGATTTGGATTGGGTTGGACTCCGGTTGGATTAAAATAGATTATATTAGATTGGATTCTTGTTCTTCTTTGTTCTTTGCCAATTTTTTCACTCTCGTAGTTTCTCCTTTTCTCGGTTGTCTGTCACGTGATCATCGTCATCGTCATGGTGATCAAAGTTGTGATTATAATTATCATCCATCACCGTCTTCATCGTCGTTGCAATTATCCTCATCTTCATCATAATCGTCATCATAAGCCTTATCATTATCCTATCTTCACCATCGTCGTCGTCGTCGTCGTCATCATCATCATCATCATCATCATCATCATCATCATCATCATCATCATCATCATCATCATCATCATCATCATCATCATCAACAACAACAACAACAACAACAGCAACATCGTCTCTGGCAGGTGATGATGTATGAGTGTTGGTCGTTGTTTAGTGTCGGTCGCCCTGTGGTCCTGGGATTCGAACCCGTAACGTCAACTGTGTTGGTGACGACGGAAGCTTTGTTCCGACTGACCATTGCGACTCTTCGACGAGGCCCAGTGGTCAAGAGGAGTGCCAGACGACCGCATGTTCAATGTCCACGTGGACGACAGGTGCCTGGGGAGAGGTAGGATGGAAGACGGCACTTCTCTTTTCGTTGAATCTTTTCTTGCAGCTCACTCACACACAAAAAGTTTTTCAAATCGAAAAGTTCTAGTATCGTATTCGAATTTAACTTCAATACATTAGTCCGCAAACTTCTTCAGTTGAACGAACAAGTTTCTGTGTCCATTCGCTCACCCAATCAGGAGCTTGATGTCAACGTTACCCAGATGAGCGACCGTCTTCATCAACGTCAAACATCCAAACTGCCGCTCCGTAATTCTAGGCAGTGTGTAATCTAGACGTCTTTGGAGGGGGGGAATGTCCCCCAGAGGCCAGAAATATTACAATGTAGAGACTTTTAGGGGAGGAAAATCCCCCAGAATACATGTGGATACATGTTCCCCCCGCCCCCGAGAGATGAATTCCTAAAAAAAAGGTCATCAACCTTTTTGAGACAGTAATTGGTGTAGAAAAAGTAAAAAATCGGACGAAGGACTAAAAAAAGGTCATCAACTTCTTTTGAAGATGAAATTAGGAAAAGTCTCGTTTCCCCTCCCAGAAGAGGGGGACTAGGTTAAACACTGATTCTAGGAACGTTCATTGCGCATGCGTAGCAGACGACCGAAAATCATAGTCCGTTGGAATTGAATTGCTCCAATCAGCAGCCGACACCTCTGTCTTTCGTCTCGAAACGCTGCACATCTATAGCCCCGAATCTATTCTAACTTTAGATTAAATTGAGCTGGTCACAGATACTGGTCACTTAAATGTTAATATAATCGCTAATTGTTCTCATCTAATTAACTTCTTACATTCACAGGCCTACTGTCAATAATATTATGAGACTGTTAGTTAATCTAAAGATAAGAGTATTTGGGTGGGACAGAGATAACGCTACTGTTTTCATCATCGCTGCAATTATCTTCGTCTTCATCATAATCGTCATCACAAGCCTTATCATCATCCCCATCTTTACCATCGTCGTCGTCATCATCATCATCATCAACAACTGGTGGCAGGTGATGAAGTACGAGTGTTGGTCTTTGTTTAGTGTCGGTCGCCCTGTGGTCCTGGGATTCGAACCCGTAGCGTTTACTGTGTCGGTGATGACGGAAGCCTTGTTCCGACTGACCATTGCGACTCTGCGACGAGACCCAGTGGTCAAGAGGAGTGCCAGATGATGGCATGTCATCCACTGTCCACGTGGACGACAGGCGCGTGGGGAGAGGTAGGATGGAAGACGGCATTTTAAAGTCTACCCAATATTTCTCTATATGATAAGGAGTTAGGCGTTGATCGCAGGTCAGGTCATTTTGGGTTCGTACTGACCTAATTGCATCTGTATTAATATGTAGCTAAGTATTATCGTGTAGAGACTCTAGAGTAAGCTCCTAGAGGATTGTAGTAGATGATTCCTTGCGTGGATTACTCTTCTGTTCTTGTATTCGCCCCAGTCTCCAAACTTTAGACCAAGCTTTGGAAGACGGCCCTGTCATTCGTTTCTTTTCGTTGAATCTCTTCTCACAGCTCACACACCAAGAGTCTTTCAAATCGAACAGTTCTCGTATCGTTTTCGAATTTACCTTACATACATTAGTCCGCAAATTTCTTCAGTTGGACTAACAAGTTTCTATGTCCATTCACTCACGACAAGAAATCAACTCAACCGGCGCTGTGTGCTTAATTCATTCGTTCTATCGCCAAACATCTTAAAGTTTTCAACAACACCCCTTCTCAGGAATTTTCACTACACAACCAACTGATCGTCCTTACGCTTCGTTTCGTAATATTCACCCGATCAGGAGTTTGATGCCAACGTTAACCCCAGACGAGCGACCATCGTCAGACATCCCAACTGCCGCTTCGTAATTCTAGGAACGTTCATTGCGCATGCGTAGCAGACGACCGAAAGTCATAGTCCGTTGGAATTGAATTGCTCCAATCAGCAGCCGACACCTTCGCTGTCTTTACTGTCTAAACGTTGCACATAACCCCAAATCTATTCTAATTTTATATTCAATTGAGCTGGTCACTTAAATATTAATACAGAGTCTAATCGTTAATTGTTCTCATCTAATTATCTTCTAGCATTCACGAGCCTATTATCAATTGAAGGGCTTGCCTCAATAACCAGGTATGTCGACATACCTGGTTTATGTGAAAAAGTATGCCAGCGTGCTTGGAATATTGTATTCTATATACCCTGCAAATTTGGTGCAAATCCGATCATTTTTGAATTGGCTTTTGGATAAACAAGTTTGTCGACATATGGTTTTTAGCAGCCGGCAGCATTACTCCAATGCAATAACCCGGTATGATAACAAAAATTGTCGTTTTTTCTACTAATCTTTGTATTAAAACCGGTGCAATAATGAGGTTATTTGACATACCCGGTTTTTGACTGTTACTTACTCTACAATTCACTGATTTTGCGTTATTTTTTCCTTAATGTAAAGTAGCTATGATGACTTACCTTTTTATTGCACGATTAATTTGTACTGTGTGCTAGTCACCATTTGGTGCAAGAATAAGGTATGTCGACTAACAGCAGGTGATGTTGGGTTATTGAGTGTCAATAACCAGGTATGAAGGAAAATGTCGTGAAAAAAACATTAAAGTTATCTTTTGCATTGCATTATGTAAAAATTTCGTGAAAGACAATAACAACTCAGACGGTGTTTCAAACAGCTTGTCGATATCTCGTAAAATGGCTTAGATAAAACGGTTTGAAGTGTCAAATCTTTGAAGCCATTTTCCCAAAACTCAAAAAATCCGACATACCTGGTTATTGCTGCAAGCCCTTCAATTATAAGGCTTTGACTTAATTAATCTACATATGAAGATAAGAGTATTTGGGTGGGACGGAGATAACGCTACAGTTTTCATCGTCGTTGCAATTATTCTCGCCTTCATCATAATCGTCATCGTAAGCCTTATCATCATCCCATTATCCTCGTCGTCATAATCATCATCAACAACAACATCGTCTCTGGCAGGTGATGACTTACGAGTGATGGTCTTTATTTAGTGTCGGTCGCCCTGTGGTCCTGGGATTCGAACCCGTAACGTCTACTGTGTTGGTGACGACGGAAGCCTTGTTCCGACTGACCATTGCGACTCTGCGACGGGACCCAGTGGTCAAGAGGAGTGCCAGATGACCGCTTGTCCACTGCCCAAGTGGACGACAGGCGCCTGGGGAGAGGTAGGATGGATGGATGGATGGATGGATGGATGGATGGATGGATGGATGGATGGATGGATGGATGGATGGATGGTTGGATGGTTGGATGGTTGGATGGATGGATGGATGGATGGATGGATGGATGGATGGATGGATGGATGGATGGATGGTTGGTTGGATGGATGGATGGATGGATGGATGGATGGATGGATGGATGGATGGATGGATGGATGGATGGATGGATGGATGGATGGATGGATGGATGGATGGATGGATGGATGGTATATTTATGTTACGCACAGTAGAAATCAGTTGATAATTGGAGCGACTAGAAATCGTCAAGATCAAGATGGCAAAATTTAACTAATTATTTAATTGTTTATTTAATTAGTTGTTCATTGTCGTTGTTGTCATTGCTGCTAATATTAGCTGAAGCCATTGCTTCTTGTATCAGTGTTCTTGTGATGGAGCTGGTGGATTCCAAATGCGAACAGTCGCCTGTCGGACATACAACGGGGAGCCAAGCCACAGCTGTGATCCTCGGACGATGCCTTCCAATAGACAGGAGTGCCACGGAAGATGCACCGTTCCTCCACCAGAGCCAAAGAAGCCAGAAGGTACTATACCAGTTGCGTTGTAAATCATTTATAACTCATACATTCCACGAAAAACATCAGCGATGATGATGATGATGATGGTGATGGTGATGATGATTTCATTTTTTCGTCGTCTGTGTTCATTATTGTTTATATTGTTTACTTGTTGCTTGTTACAGTGATTTGTATTTGTTCAATAGGTCTCTAGCAGATGGTCATCGCCCTCCATCCCAGAAGCGGGCTATTGTCTACCACTCTACCCTACCCTTAAAAATCTAATCTTGACTCGGGGCTGTCACGCTGGGAGCGCCTATGAATAGTCTATAAGTTTAGTGTGAGCGGCGCTTTATAAATAACCGTACGATATGATATGATATTTTAATTTAGACTCCATAAATATTTTTAATGTCGAGTTACAACTAGTTTTATAATCTTTGCAACAATCTTTTATGGTCGATGCTAACTGATTCCATCCACAATTATAGGCTACGCATGACTGACGATAGCAGACACTGCAGGTAACATTTGTCTGATTGTTCGAACTCGCTACAGATTGTACAGACATCAACAAAGTCGAGTACTGTCCTCTGGTGTTCAAGTTCCGTATGTGCAGTCGTCCATACTTCCGGCAGCTGTGTTGTCAGACGTGTTATGCTTCCGGACTATAGCGAAGGAGATCTTCAAGATCTCGAAACAGGCAAAGGACGACTCCATACGCGAGAGAGACCAGCCGAGCTGCAATCTCCCCGGTAAACTCTACCTGCACAAACGTAGATGAACCGGCCCTGAAGATGAGTGGACATCGCAGTTCTAACCCTGCCAGCTTGCCCACGTGGAACCTATATTGGACCCATAGTCCCACATGGGACCCGTATGGAACCACGTAAGTCGCACCTAGTGGCGATGAAATGCTGGCAGTGTAAGCCCTCTCTCTCTGTGGAGTTGCCCTGTGACTGGAAGCTGGAGAATCCTTATGGTTGATACCTCGCGTCTTTCAGTGAAAATCTCGTCTGGTAGAGCCAAGCGGAAGGAGTCGTTTCCCACTTCTTAGAGAGCGGAAGGTTCTTGCTGCGTCAAGTCTGGTGGCCGTTCGCCACCGTGCGCTGGCACGCTCATGCATACTGATGAATCTGTTGTAAAGAAAGTTATCATTCTGCCAGTTTCTGTATTTATGTTGAATTTTTTGGTTTTTACTTTTATTTTTTTATAATCTACCCTAGGCTACCTGTTAGGATCATATGGTAGCCTATGGTAAAAGATCTAATGAAGAGAGTTCAGGATATGATGGTAAATTCCAGAAACAGATAGACCCTAATATTATTACGCGTTTCTAGTTTCAACGAGACACATAGGCTAACGTGTTTCCGGTGGTAGGCTATTTTCATTTCCTTGAGAAGCTTAAAATGGGTAATGTTTCATTTTCTTTTAATATTCGCATGGTTAATAATTTATGCAGTTCTTTGGTGCTTAGAGTTCCAAAGGTTTTTGTTGCAGCAAGATTTTTAAATGTTGAAATATAGGGTTTATTCTAATCTAAATATCATGTTCTCGAATTTTCCGATGTCCACCATTTTGTTTAGTACGCTTCACTGCGTCAAAGCGGAAACTGAGTTTTATTTCACATTTATATAGCGTCTTTCAAAGCGGATTCGATAAGCATTTCAAATACGAAGGCCAGTATCCACTCCTAACTGAAAGAATTCGTTGCAAATAGACTGCCACAGTGGAAGCGATAAGACTGTTGAACTGCTTTTAAAGTTCCAAGGTAATGTTATTTTTATGTCAGGCCTACTTAATTTTATGTGACGTTACGTTATGTTTAACTGTTACTTTATGTTTAAATGTTTTGTTACTTTTATATTTTTCGATTGCAATTTGAGAATTTGTCTTGGAAGACGAAATATGGATGTAATTAGGTTTATTTGATTTGCACTAAGTTGCGATGTGTTAAACAAGTTTCTGTGCGTCTTGCATATAGAGAGATAGTCCTAAGCAACGACCAACCTCAGTTACAGCAAACCACCTCAGGAAAAAGTTCACATTGCTAAATGTGCACTTACATACTCACTATTTGATGCGCTATCTTGAAGTTGCGATGTCTTTTTCTGTGTTTACACCATTTTGTGTTTACTTCAAGGATTTATGTTTACTCTTAACTCAGCTTAATTCTAACCGTTGCCAGTAAGTTGGTGCTTCTGAGAAAAACGTAAAGAAATGATACAATGTCAATGTAGTGTAATGGTGAGGTAGTCCCCCAAACGTGGCTTTTATGTGGTGCTAAGATAATTCGGAGATTTACATAACATTGAATGTAGTCTGGGCGATAGGGTAGACCCTATTTGTATTTCATACTTGCAGTGGCGGCGATCTTGTTTGACAGGTGGGGAAAAATTTTTGAACTGATCTGGTCAAAAAAGAGCTTTGAACCGATCTGGTCAAAAAAGAGGTTAAAAGAATTTTTTGCGTTAACGCGCGAAAAAAATGTACGACCTTTTTGGGTGTTTCTTCGAAATTTGGGGGGCCGATGTATGGCGTGTCCCCCACTGTTAAAGGTGGGGGTCTTGTCCCCGTCGACCCCCGGGATCGCCGCCCATGCATACTTGACAACATTGACAACAGATTTGCAACTATAGATTCAATATTTACGACAATCTTTTATGGTAGATGATTCAATCCACTGTTATAGGCTTGGCGATAGCAGACAAACTGCCTCTAGAATGTAACAACAACGCTTTATTTTCGTACTATATCAATCTCAGGTATGAACTGATGCAATGTGTTGCACGGTAGCTGATTGGTTAGTGGTTAGAGCGATCGGCCTGTGACGCGGGTTCAAGCCTCGCCTGAAGCAGGTGCGTTGTAGCGACCTCTAGTAAGTCCTTAACACACTCTGCGCCATCGATGTTCTGTCGTAATATGGTCTTGTGTGCACTTCTGAAGTTTGGAAGGAGGGCAATATCATATTCACTTGTATTTTTAATGTAAATGCTCGACGTTCTGGGAGCCAGTGTTAACCTGTTTCACGGGGGACCTAGTGCAGACCTTGGCGCTAAATAAATTCAGGGCTTTGAATTATTTTCAGCACTGCATGAATGTGAGATACGGATATGTGATGCTAAGACGTTGTGTCTGATGTTTCTTTCCACCTGTCGTCACCAACAGCGCAATGCAATAGGATCGCGCGTGAGCTGGACTTGGCAAGCCTGTCCAGTGCTTTCAGGCGACGCATGGGGATGATAGCAATGATGTTTTTAGGACGATGTTCGTGTTCCTGTCTTACGCCGTCCCCAGCGTGAATGGCCCATGTTTAAAAATGAAAACGATAGGGCCTATAGGTAATGAAAAGAGTATGCTTGCTGTCGTCAATTTTTATACGACTGTTAGGTTTAGAGTTTTAGACGGTGCACCGTTTTTGTATGTATAAGCTTTAACTGCCAATGGTTAACAAGGACTGCTTTAAGTCAGTGTGTTTAGGAAAAATCTTTTTTAAATCGACTCATATCTCTGGTAACATTGTTAGGTGTGACCTCAGACTCACTGCCATTTTGTATCTAGGCTACTACCAGATTTGTACGATATATTCTGCTAGTTATGTCGTTTTAACTACTTACGTCCTAATTAATTAACTTATTTAATATTATCTTCCGTGTTGCCTCACGTGAGCTCAACTGCATGCGTTGATCGAGGCGCAAATATTTTGTGCCAAAAATCCCAGGGATTAAACATGAAATCTATCAACCTTTTTTATTCAATTCGTGTAGGATTTTTGCACAAGGTGAATGTTATACGCTGATGTACTTACTTATGCACGAAGTCTGTAGATTGCTGTAGTCTGAGTAGAGATGAATAGGATGTATACTGTTGTTGTATGTAGTCATATCAGCAATAATTGTCGGTATGTAGACGCGTTAATTCTTTTCTGAAGATATATGCTGGTGTTCAGGCTTTCAATTTTACTGCTTGTATCATCGGTTTAGATTAAACGACACTTCATTTATTATCATCTGTTTCTTGTTGTATGTCATCTAGTCTCACGGTTGCGCAATAAGAGAGTGACAGTGACAGATAGAGAGTTGAGAGAGACAGACAGACAGACAGAGACAGATACAGACACATACAGAGAGACAGACACAGACACATACAGAGAGACAGACAGAGGGAGAGAGAAATCTAGAGAGTTACAGCCCAGAGTGTGTGTGTGTGTGTGTGTGTGTGTGTGTGTGTGTGTGTGTGTGTGTGTGTGTGTGTGTGTGTGTGTGTGTGTGTGTGTGTGTGTGTGTGTGTGTGTGTGTGTGTGTGTGTGTGTGTGTGTGTGTGTGTGTGTGTGTGTGTGTGTGTGTGTGTGTGTGTGTGTGTGTGTGTGTGTGTGTGTGTGTGTGTGTGTGTGTGTGTGTGTGTGTGTGTGTGTGTGTGTGTGACAGTCTGACAGAGACAGACAGACAGAGATAGAGAAAATTTATAATGATTACTACTCTTCGTCGTTCTCCTCAATCTCCTTTCCAAAACTACAGTAAATCCAATGCACCAGCTGCAGGGTGCTCCATCCATCCCCTCGTTATCTGTAATTCTAGACTGAGAGGTTGAAATATCGCAACTGCTGCAGTATAAGTCTTCCAAAGAAGCACCATCTCCCTAGACTTCCTTACTGAAAGACTGAACATCTGTCCTTCTCATCATAACCAAAATAATTGACCTTTCTTGTCTTTAGCGGTATATCTCCCAGCTTTCCCTCTCCGTTTTGAAACTGTCTGATCACTACTCTTCCCAAGAAATCATCACTTGTTAAAAAATCTTTCCAGCTACCAATCTGTTCCTATCTCGTCTTTCATCACCAAATTAACTGAATATATACACAGTGCTGTCTCGGAGCACGGACTATCTGACTTCCAACTCAATCCTCAGTCGAAACCAGACTGAATCTACCAAACGGTATTCAACTGACACCCTACTCGCCTCCTCGGACAATAAACTTGCTCTGCCATCACTCTTCAACAGGTTCCTTTCCTCTTCCTCCGATATTTCACTAGCCTTTGATAGGCCTACCGCGGATCACATCTTACTCTTTAAAGACTTTGTATAGCATACATTGCTCAGTTATCTTAACAATGTTCTCCTCAGCTGGCTACAATCCTCTCTCCTTCCGATGTTTCTTAGTTTAAAAATCGGAATCCCTATCCCAGTCATGACCCATGGAGTTCCACTAGGTTCTGTTCCTTAATCTCTTCCTTAATCTTAATCCTTTCTGTTTTCCGTAACACTACTTCATTATGGGGTTGCCTGACCAGTTCAAGAAACTTCGTAGTAAACAGCTTTCCACACACGAGTTTAGGCCTATCTTTCTACAAGCCACTTTGATTACGATTCACCGTAAATATAGTCGAAAGGAGTTCGGATTTAACAGCCAAATTTATACAGCGCGTCGGTTCGGGACTCTCTGACAAATGTTAAGTTTGTGTAAGCTTACTGTACATGCTATCTTTAGATGCGTATACGTTATTCTATAGCGACCGTCTATCATTGGTCATGCTCATTTCTCAATGAATTTATTCGGGTGAGAACCTTCACCGCAGGTAGAGCTGTACCGATGCATCGGGAGCATTAGTAATCGGGCCGATTATTAGAGGAATCGGCATAATCGGTATCGGCGAAAAAGTATCGGCGCCGATGCAAATAATTTTACAGTTGACGTTTTTTGCACAATAATAGTTTCAAATAGAAAAATGAGCACAAGTATCTATGTCTTGTTTCTTATTATTGATTTATATTTAGCATTGCACTACTTAGCAGACACCGTAGAAACCAACGACCTATTATACACAGGACTGGAAACTCCTTAATAGCCCTTATACAACGTCGTATTGTGTAGTTTTGGGGCCATAATAAAATAATCGGCTTCATACGCGGTATCGGCTATTACAATAATCGGCTATACGCGGTATCGGAATAATCGGCAAAAAGCCTTATCGGTACAGCTCTAACCGCAGGTGTCGGTTTGAATGGGTGAACGGGGTGCACGTGGCCTTTAAAGTCTCGCCCGAGATTCAGATCTCTGAAACAAGCCACCAGCGGAATGCAAACCGACATCCACACGCACAGAGAGAGCATGGGATGTACGCTACCAATGTTGTCACTGCTACGCTACCAATGTAGACGCTGTGGGGTCCATGTTTAGTTTGTCCACTGATTAATCCGGCTCTAAATGCAACCCGACTCGGACCCCACTGAACATCACTCTCTGGACAACCCTTTCGACACGACGAAGCGCTCGTGAATAAGCTGGTGCCCTGCGCTTAGCTTTAAAGTAGCGCTTTAGGAATTTGGAGTTTACAAGTTTGCGATTGCGATCTGGCAGATTACTTTAACTTCACCGGAAACAACTCCACACAGGTGCCAGCGATTCGGAGATTCAACGACATATCGACAGATACCCGTCAGCAAGCCCATATAGAAACCGTATTCCCATACGACACCCATACAGAGCCCACATGTGTCCCGTCCAATGCCCATGCAGAGATGCCATGTACCGGTAGCGCAATGTGCATCTCTGGCCCAGACTCTTGACTTTAGGTAGATTCTATTTCTGGATACCGGATCGTAACTCGTAAGGCATGTATGCAAGTCTGCTGCAATTTCAGACCAGTATTTGTCGCAATTTGCGAAGTTTGACATAAGGCCTATAACCGCAAAACGACTCTCCTTCATCTTATTAAATCCAACTCCAATAAAATGCAATTAAACTGTCCTTAAAATCTTACGCGTTGTTGTTTTAATGACTGGCATTTTGGAAAATGTCAGCAACCAAACACGAATTTTAACCGCGTGAAGCTCTCCTCAAGAACAGCTGAACGCACTCAAGCAGATGGGGCCCATAGGGGTAGGCCTACCCTTACCCTACCCAGCCGATATAGGCCTAAAACAAATCGCCCTTTCACCAATGTCTCGTATATGAGCGGACACTATATAGTGAGCATTTTGAGTAGTTTGTAAATCCCACGTTGTCGCCATTCTGTTACATTGGCGGTCAGAACAAAAACTAGCATTTTTAAAGAAAATCCTATGAATTCACTAAAGCGATGAAACCTAGGTCGTGTCTAATTTCACAGCGGCTAAATCAATGAATCAGCGGCTGAGGATAATTAGAAGTGTGACGTTTGTTTAATTATGACAATAACAATAGTGCAAAAGAAGCTATTAGATATGCTTACAGCGGTGTGTGTGAGGATGAAGTATGTAGGTAAGTAAGCATCATTTCTTTACCTCAGACAAACGCGCAAACATTATGATTACGTGCATATTTTAAATTAATTTGATTAGGAGCAGGTAATACATACCTACATGCATAATTAAATATAATTAAATCTAGGTCCTACATTGCAGTGCAGTCCGCATTGATGGTGTAATCATACTCATAAATTAATCGTAAACTACAAATTTCAAAAGCGTCATCTGAATGCTAAGCCATGATGAGAGATAATCTGCGCAGTGCGGAGGTATATAGAATGAAGACCAGGGGGCCTTAGACAGAATTTTGTGGGACACGATGCAATGACCACAGCAGCTGAATTGATGCAAACTAATTATGACTAGTTTTCTGAGATTTATTTTGCTAATTCTTAAAAGGTCAGTTCTTAATGACATTTACAATTATCAGTGCTTTTTTCTAGAAACAAAGGTTCCGGAACGGAATAATAGGTTCCGGAACGGAACAATTATGGGCGTGCTAAAATCCCGAGAAAAACGGGGTTAGGGGTTAGGAGGGGTCTCAATAAACACTGCAAACAGTTCAAAACATTTAAATTAAATTAATATAACTAAATTATTGATTTTATTATTAAAATAAATAAATTATTTTTTAGTAGCTGAAAAAAGGTGCCGGAACGCCGTTCCGGCTGAAAAAAAGCACTGACAATTATACGGGTTATTAGGTCAGGTTGCTGATTAGGTTGCTCTTGAAGTGGCGCTAATTCATGGGCGGCGATCATGGGGGGGACATGGACATGTCCCCCCACCTTTAGGAGTGGGGGACACGCCATACATTTGTCCCCCAAATTTGGAAGAAACACGAAAAATGGTCAAAAAATGCTATTGCGTGTGAGGGTTTTGTAAAAAAGGTTAATGACTAGAAAAAGATCATCAACTTTTTTGGAGACGAAGTTGTAGAAAAGTCTTGAAGTTTTTGTGGAGAAATTTTTTGGGACATGAATTCCAATTAAACGTCATCGACCAGAGCATGGCCGACTTTGTCCCCCTCACCTCTCAGACAAGATCGCCGCCACTGGGCGTTATATAAATGTTCTATTACAATTACGAAATTATTATCTATTATTATTTCATTATTATTATTAATATTTTATTACGATTTATGACTTTTGTGTTTTATAATCAATGCTTCTAGCTATTGTCCCATTGCGCGTCTGCTAATGAATAAAGAATATACTTACTTACTTACATTTCCTTTATTGAAGAACGATTGTTTTCTTAAATAATTATTATAATGAATAATAATTATAATTATCTATGACGTCACTATAGCTGTTGTCGTGGAAATATAATATGACGTCAATTTCTGTCAGCCAATGATTATCGCGGACGTGGCCACGGAATGCATAAAGGAAGATTGGATCTCAGCTGAGATCAATCGTCGTGTCGCTGGTCGCTGGTCTACAGTCTACAGAACAATGCAACTCGTCTTCAAACAACAGGTTGGTATTACAACAACTTACTTTGCAGACGAGGGGGCGCCGTATACAGCCCCGGATGCTTCGGCAGGAGGGTGTGGTATAGGGCGTCATTTTGATCTAGACAGTGGGTCTCAAATTTTGTATAGTTT
>OY744606.1:784716-819716 GCA_963556255.1 Allolobophora icterica | reverse complement strand
CTTGAGCAGCATTGCAGTCATACCATGGAAATGTTTGATTTTTCTTTCTTTCTTTTAATCCAGAGTTAGCGTAATCCCTTGGGAAGAAAACATTATCTAGGAGCTTTTACGGTTGTGACAGTCAGTTTGTTATGTTGCCGTCTGAGGTGGATTGTTATTATAATACATTTATTAAGCATCGCTATCTAAGAACTAAGCATCAGTCGATGGCGTTGAATAATTGTGAATGAAAGACTGGCTGAATGTCCCTACACAGTAACAGTCAGGGGAAGAAGATCAAACCCAGACTCTGCGCTACAGGGTGTGCTCTCAAACCACTGCGCTTCTATGTCACGTGGTTGGTTAATGTTCTCTTTGTTACCAACTGTGATTGACGTTGTGTTTCTCTACATGAGTTCTGTTAAGTAAAAATGGAGTAGGATAGAAGCATATTCGTATCGTAAACAGCTGTCGTGCTAGATGTACTTAGACAGCTTACGCTGTTGCATCGATTTGGTGGCAAATGTTTGAAGAGTCTGGTGCTCAGAAAGTTTTGAACGTCCGAGGTCAGTCGAGCTTCTAATGAACCGACTCTTTCTATTTCAGGACGATTCTTATTCGGAGAGCTACATCAGCACAATTGGAGTCGATTTCGTAAGCAGATTTACTCTGTCTGTTAAATCTATCTGTTAATTATATCTGTTAGTTTTATCTGTTAACTCTATCTGTTAGTTCTGCTGTCTCTTAACTCTATTCTATCTGTTAACTCTATTCTGTATCATAACTTTACCCTATCTATTAGCTGTGCTCTCTCTTTTGACTCTGTTTGTTAACTCTCATCACGAGTAATAACTGGGCAAGGAAGTGACTTCAGAACAGCACCTCTCGTAACCTTCATCCTCATCAATGCCAATTTCTGTTTATCTAAAGCACTTATGATAAATATGTGCTGAGTCCGCAAGTCTGCGTGCATACGTGATGCAAAAGCCTTGTATGATAAAGTTGTTGCAGTTTGTTTTAGCTTTGATTTCTTTAATTTCAGAAAATTAGAACGATCGAATTGGATGGAAAGACTGTGAAACTGCAGATTGTAAGTAACGTTACTTTGGCAGCAGACGGTTTTTAACCGGGACAGTCGAGCAGTAGATTCTGTGTTGTGCATGTTTACAGATGATCTTTGTTTCTACTGCTTGTTTTCGTTGGTCGCTTATTGATGTCACCCATTGTTTATTTAGCAGTTGTTTTGTTTGATCGGAAGAATATCATTATTATGAGCTTTGTTATAAGACAACTTCTGATATTAGTTGGTCAGGAACATGGATCACAAAAGTTAATTGACCATCAGAACAGGATGTGATAACGTTATAAGTGATAACATTATTAGTGATAACATGATAAGTGATAATGCTACAAGTGATGTTAACAAGATAGGTATAACGTTCTAAGTGATGACTTTATAAGTGATAACACTATAAGTGATGTGATAAGTGTTAAAGCTGTAAGTGATAACATGGTAATTGATAGTGTGTCATGTGGTAACGTAATAAAGTGTATTCTTGTGTTTTATTGTTGAGGTAGTGAAGGTGCTACATAAATGATCATTTGGACGTGCTTGTTGCTTTGCAGTGGGACACTGCGGGACAGGAACGCTTTCGAACGATTACATCTAGTTACTATCGTGGCGCTCATGGTATCATCATCGTTTATGATGTAACTGATCAGGTATGATATCATCAATTTCTAAGCATTGATGCATGTATTTATTCAAGTTCAGATGCATTAAAGTTTGCATGTGTCAGGAACTTCCTAAATGTTCTGAACACATCATTGTCTAATTGATCTGTGCTGGAAAAAAAGAGCTGAGCGAAAAAGTTTACTGAGCGAAAGACTTGCGGATGTCATTGGATAGTGTTATATTTTCTTATGCCAATGATGAGGTAGTTAGTTGAAAGCAATGGTGATGAAAAACGATGAATAGTGGGCAGTTGTGGGTTTGTTGTTGGCTTAGCATATCTGCGTAGTAATCAACTCGGAGGAGAGAGGCACATTTTACGTGCATTTTAGCGCATTTGTGGTATAGTGTTTTCAGTTATATTAATGTGAGCTTTGTAAAAGAAGAACAGTCTGTGAAGATACCCTTGAGAAGCAGCCATGGGGAATGAAACATTGGAAACTTCATTTTCATAGCCTAAACAGTTGAGGCAGATGGCAAGTCCTCACCCTCTGATCTTCCCTCTCTACTCATTATAGCTGAATTAGCTAGAGGACACACATGGAGCAGAAATCTCGATACAGATTTCTGCCTGGCAGGGATTTGAACCCCAGGTCAACAGTCCATCATGCTAACCACTAGATTACCATGAACCTGATGAATATTACAATAATAATAATAATGATAAATAGTTAAGCATATTCAACCATTCAGCCTCCGTGCTGGTTACGCAAAATTTTCTAGCATTCTTATTCAGATTTCTTTCGTTTTGTTGTCCTTTCCAGGAATCGTTCCAGAATGTGAAACACTGGCAGGAAGAAATCGATCGATATGCCAGTGAGAATGTGGCAAAGCTGCTTGTGGGAAACAAGTCGGACTTGGCAAAGGTGGTTGACTACAACACCGCAAAAGTAAGAAACTTACTGGCGTGATGTAATTTAGCGTAGACTTACTGGCATAATGTCATCTAGCCTCAGGGGCGCCGCCAGGCTTAAAAAAATTGGACGCACACCCTCCCGTCTCCTCCCATCCACACCCGTACCCTGTCTGCCACTCGTAGTCATACACTGAAAATGACTCCGAGAGACTCAAAAAAATACAGTATAACACTAAATAAACACATGCATATATCTTATGATATTATTTACACATACTGTATGGTAAACCAAAATTACCCAGTGACATTGTCAAAAATATCGATGCGATGCCTAATCCTTGCGTGGATTTGATTTGGTGGGTGGACGCACGTGTGTCCATTGCGTCACGCCCCTGTCTAGCCTCGATTACCATTATAATGTAATCTAGCTTCAACTTGCCAGCATAATGTAATCTTACCTCAACTTACCGGCATGATGTAATCGAGACTTGACATCCCAGGGTCATGTTATTTTACATCAACTTACCAGTATCTTTGAAGGTCCTCTTAATTGTGTTGCTTATACGGGTAATCGATCAGATCCAGGTGCATTACAAAAATCTCGCTATAATCAGTATATTACAGTATACATATCCAAGAACTGATAATCAAAAATATAAACATGAACCAATCAAAATACTGATAAACTTTCCAAAAATAAACATCAACCAATGTTCTTTGGTTGTTTATTTTTGATTGTTTGTCAGTATTTTACTGATAAACCACAAATACTGACACAAACATCACAGAAAACTTTTGCATTTCTCCACCTACGCAAGGTTTGTTTTTCGCAATGCAGGACCTGGCTGCACAGATGAACATTCCATTTCTTGAAACTAGCGCAAAAACGTCGGAGAACGTAGAGGCTGCCTTCCTGAAAATGGCTTCCGAGATTAAGACTCGAATCGCAATGGTTCCGGACGGAATCGGAGATGGTAAACCAAGTATGAAGATCAACTCAAGCTCACCTGTTGAACAGAGTTCGGGTCTGTGTTGTTGACGAAAGCTAGTCTCGGATTTTGGAGGAAGTCGTACAGTCGAGGGTTTTAATGTGTTGAGGAAAGATGCTGTGATTGTAGATGATAAATAATGTGCGATTTCTGGGTGGTTGTGGTACAAGTGCAGTTTTTGACTTTGGATTTTGTTTTATTTGCTGTGTTTGGGTGGAGGTATTAAAATTGACTTTAAATAGTTTATTTAGAATGGAGATGAATGTCAAATGGGTGTTTTTCAATCAATCAGGGGTTCGTTAAAATGGGGTTTCTTTAAAATGGGTGTTTCTATGAACCAAGTCGAGGATTTCACTTTATTTCAACTGGAAGGAATACTGATAGTTCTTCAGATTGAATTGAGAATGGGTCTTTATGAAACTGAAGAGATAGTTAACTGCGAAATGGGTGTGTAATAGTTGTAATTAATTTTTGAAATGGGTGTTAAATATTTGAGTGATTACTTTTTGAAATGGGTGTTAAATTTGTGAGTGAATGTTTACTGGAAGTCTAGTATGAATTGAAGAATTCCTACACAAGAAGTCTTGCACCACGACGTGTTTATTGGCTTTTGGAAAAGCTTGGTACGCAGTTTTCAGTTCTGTGCCTATTGCTAATTGTCATTGTCATTTTGTAATTAATTATTCTGAATGAAAGAGTTCTTTTTCTTAATCGGAATTTGTAGTGAAATTGCTGTAAAGTTGTAATATTGTTTTGAAATATTATTGCCAAAGGTAGTCATGTGTTTCACCTGTAAAAGCAAAAAGCGCAAAGAACAGAATGCTTACAGACCAGTTTCTGGAGCAGTTATTTACTGCTTTATATTGAAACGAAGTTGATTGGTGTACATTTATTTTGATTGATTATTTACCAGTATATTCATTAGTTTGTGCTAATTTTGATTGTTTTTCAGTATTTGGATTGGTTTGTTTATTTTCAATATTTGGATTGGTTGGTGTTTGTAAATTTAGCCGTTTTCCGCATTCTATATTACTCTTGATGAAATCTCTTTTCAGTTGTTTGGATGCTTATTTTTGATGACTTATGTTTAATGTTCGTTTTGTGGAAAATGTTCCATTCACATCTCCGTTTTGATAATTTTGCTGTTTATATTATAATTGCGATGCTTGTTTTGCTTACAGTCATTCCACAGTCTAGTTTCTCTAATCACTGAAAGCATGAATTTTAAAGATAGGTTCTATATAAATCTGTGATTACGTTACATGTTCCCCGTTGGTGCTATACAAATTTGTGCGACCTAAATACTCGAGATGAGCATTTGGGCGATTGATGCTACAAGGATGGCTGAATGGTTGAGTGCTTGCCTTGTGATCTGATTTGATTTGAGACACTGCACACAGGTTCAAGCCTTACAGGGACCTTCACCAAATGACCAGTTCACAAGTGGTCAATTAGGGTCATTTGTTGTAGTGTGTAATGTATGCAATGTAATAATTATTGATGTTGTTAGATAGTAGTGCTACAGAAATAAATGACGTGATTCGGTCAGTGACGAATCATGAGGTTAATAATGCATTATCTGTTTTTCATTGAAACGTTAATGCGCAGTTTATCGTAATGTAATCGTGATAATGTTGTTGAGATGTAACATCTACATTTGCTGTAATCACATGTAGTGTAGTTTGTCTTGCAAGGTCTTAGAATTTATAGAGCCATGAATGGTTATCTGCTTCATAATGTAATGGTTTTGAGGACTTGTCATTGGATATCTGCTTCATAATGTAATGGTTTTGAGAAGTTATCCTTGAGATATCTACTAAGTGGTATCTGTGAAGGTTTGCTCTCTGGTATCCATAGTGGAATTTCTCTGTTTGTGGCATGTAATATGAAGATTTGTTCTCTTTGTGGCATGTAATATGAAGATTTTTTCTCTTTGTGGCATCTGATATGAAGATTTTTTCTCTGTGGCATCTAATATGAAGATTTTTTCTCTTTGTGGCATCTGATATGAAGATTTTTTCTCTTTGTGGCATCTAATGTGAAGATTTTTCTCTTTGTGGCATGTATTGCATATATGAATATTCTATATTTGCACTGTTTAGAGTGGAGATTTTCCTTTGTGACGTGTTTATTGAAAACTTTTTCCTATTAGACACAGTTGAAGTTTCCAAAAGAGGTGTAGATTACTTGCAGGAAACTTAATTAATACATGAATACCATTTAAAAGAGAATACAACCATTTGTGCTGGTTTTTTCAACATGAATAAACTGCACGGAATAATTAATTCATTATTAATTAATAACCGTGGCCTTAACTGTTCTTCATTTGGCCTATTAATATTTTGCAGCAGGGTCAATGAGGTCATCTGCTCAAAGAAAGAACTCGGACAAACACGGTTTCTGCCATTTTGTTTTTTTCAACATGAATATGCGTTACATTAACCTGAATGTTTTTAACATAATCAGTTCTGTTGGAATTCTGTTGTCGGATGATTTTTGGGGTTCATGTCCATAGAAGTTTATTTCTGAGATTCTTTTTCTCTGCAGTGATGGAAAATAAATTTATTTTGAGACTTGCTTTGCATGATTTATCTTTGCCAATACAAATATGTTATAGGCTGTTTGTACAATAATCAGGACATAGCGAGTGTCTTTGCCGGTCTTAACCATTCTTTTATCCTGTCCTTCATTTTTACTGTCATTGTCCTGGGTATGGCCTTAACTGTCCTTTGTTTGATCATTATTGTCTTTGACCAGGCTTAAATATCCTAACTGTGACTGTCATGGTCCTGGGTTTGGCCTCAATTGTTCTTCGTTTGGCTAACGTTGTCCTTGGTCTGGCCTTAACTGTCCTTTCTTGGTCATTATTGTCCTTGGCTTAAATATCCTAACTGTGACTGTCATGGTCCTGGGTCTGGCCTCACTTGTTCTTCGTTTGGCCAACGTTGTCCTTAGTCTGGCCTCAACTGTCCTTCGGTCATTGTTGTCCTTGGTCTGGCTTAAATATCCTAACCGTAAACTGTCATGGTCCTGGGTCTGGCCTCAATTGTTCTTCGTTTGGCCAACATTGTCCTAGGTCTGGCCTTAAATGCTGCCGTTAAATGTCGCTGTTATTGTGGCTTCAACTGTCCTTTATTTGATTTGGTCTTTTACTCTCTTGGATTTGACCTTCGTGTAGTCCTTGGTCTGGCCTGCGTTGGCCTTCGTTGTCCTTCGTTTTTCCTACATTGTCCTTCAGTTGGCCTTTGTTCTCAGTCTGGCCTTTGCCGTCCTTTGTTCCCTCTTTGGACATTTATATAGCGCCATTAAATGCATCTCGAAGGCACTCCTTACTAGCCTAGATGACGTTACAGTTTGAGAACTGAAGCGCTCATCGGCAGTTGAGTATGCTGTTGGAGAGGGTCTCCAACAGCAGTTCCTCACAGACACGTAAAAAATTAGCATCTAGTTTTTGATTAGAATTACTGTCTACTCAGTGCAAACACTTGTCTACCTGGTAGAATTAACCACATTAATGTCTGGGTATTAGGCCACTGTGATCATGGGCAAATACATAAGTTTAAAAAATGGAGCAGGTGTTACTAGGTTGTAATCAAGACAAGGTCATTAAGAAAATTACCTTGAGTTCTCCCAATTTCGTGACCTTTCTGTTGCACTTCCAGATTTCTGAAGACCATGTGCCAGACATTTTATGCACTTTTTCATTTCAACAGCTTTAGCAATCAATTTCAGAATTTTAGCACTTCGCTTAAGAATTTTTTACTTTTAATTTCCCAGATTATTTGTAATTTTAATAACAACAATTTTCTATAACCAGTTTTTTATAACAGATTTTCTCTAACCTTTTCACAAATTTTTTATGACCTTTTAATTTCCCAGATTTCGTGATGCTTTTCTAATGGATGATTTTATTTAAAAAAATTTTTTACATGTTTTTGGGCCCAAAGGCATGTACCGAACCCTAGATTGATACATTACCGAATACTAGATTTTCCCCCTCTTTTAGCTAAACTGCTCTATTCCTAGACATTACATTAAAAAGTGGTGGCTAGTTATTTGTTAACTACAGCATCCTTTGGCCTTCTGCGGTTTCTTAAGCCCGAATCCTGGGGCGCTAAGCGTACCCGCAGGGCAAGAACTCTGGGTGGAGTTGGCATCATGGTGGACGCTCAGGATTCGTTCCACTAGCAGTTGAAAGATGTCGTCGACACTGGCGCAGTTCTTGGCGCTCGCCTCGAGAAACGAAATTCCGAGCTCGTCGGAAAATCTCTGGAGGACAAAACATAACATCATTTTATGTGGTTCAATCAATCAATCATTTTACTGAACACCAATAACAATCGATGTTACAGTCGCTCAAAGAAAGTATTAGCCGGCAGATAAATGATGCATTAGGCATTACTTAAACTGATAGGTGTGTCTTTGTACAGAAGCCAGAGAATTCCACATGGTTGGTGCAGCGTATACCTCGTGCAATGTGCAAGGACGTCAAAAGACATTTCAAGGTCATCAAGATCATTTTCTTAATGACCTTGTCTTGAGTACAACCTTGTAATACCTGCTCCATTTTTTAGACTTGGGGATTTGCTGGTGCTCACAGCAGCCTCATACCCAAACATTAATACGGTCAAAGTCTCGCTCTGATTGAACCATAGCAGTTTACAAAGACACTGCTGATTTTCCCAATTTCCTCTTTAAAGCTGTGACTGACAACCCACTGCAACAGTGCTATCATCCAAACTATTCTACAAGTAAGTAAGTATATTCTTTATTAACCAATTGCTAATCACTGGTGCCTATAACTCATTTAGACCTGTCTAAACTTAACACAAACCTATTTCAACTTCTTACCCTGATTTCTGGTTTCCGTGACCTACTGGACTTCGATCAGGCTGTTTCCAGTGGATCGTGATTATCGACTCAATCATCACTAATAGTTTTTTTGTTCATCATGTCATCAGCTCTATAGCAGTCACTAACCAATCAGCTACCATTGTCAAATAATTTAAAATCAGTCACCAATCATAATTATTGATAAATGTTCATGTTGCACAATCCATTATTTGGTGATTTTTAATCAATTTAACAATAATTCAACTGTTTACTCCCTTAAATAAACTCATCCAAATGATTTTACAACAGACCTTGGCATCATCGAACTTGACTGCTCGCTTGTCTGCCAGATCACTTTTGTTTCCAACCAGAAATTTCACCACCCTCGAATCAGCGTGTTTATCGACCTCCATCAACCAGTTTGCTACGTTACGAAACGTCCCCTAAAAACGTAAACAATCGTGTAACTGTAACAATCTCTGAAAGATGTAAAGATATAATGTTTTGAGTAACTACGGCAAATCAGGTGCATAGCAGTTTGCAATCAAAGCTTTTCCATTGTTACAGGAAAGGAGCAGTTTTCTTGAATGAGGTGATACAACTTTCAGAGGCCAATTGCACACAACTGATACACTGAAACTGGACTTATAGATGTACAAATATAGGTCAGGTCACAGTCCGTTCATGACCTCATATGAAACTATAAAAATAGGTCAGGCCAAAGTCCAACTGAAACTGTACAGAAAAGCTCAGCAAAAACTCTGAAAACTAGGTCAGGTTAAAGTTCATGCGTCGAACTCGGCCGAAACAAAAACCCCAAACGGGTTTTAATTCTTACCTCATCCGTGACATCATAGATGACGAGAATTCCGTGAGCATTTCGATAGTAACTCGTTGTAATGGTCCGGAATCTTTCCTGTCCGGCCGTATCCCACTGAAAACAGATGACGATAAAGACTTCTTTCAACTGGCGCTATATAAATTTCACATTACATTACACCAAATGTACCTATGACTGTAATCGTAACCTATTTCCAAAGCGCTACTTGGAAGCCCAGCCAAGCGCAGGGCATCGGCTTATTCACGAGTGCTGTGTCATGTTAGAGGGGTTGTCCAGGAATGGTCAAGGATAGATCCGAGTGCGATTACCAGCACTAGGTTATTGGTCTATAGTAATGTTAATACGAAATAATGCCTATCAACACTCAGGCACTATTAATCAACAATAATAGTTAATAATAGTAATATTATTAATATGAACTGTTGCCAAAAGGAGCCCCATTCAATATACAGTTGCTGTTAATAAACAATGACATTTAGTTAATACTAATTATTGTAATCAACACAAGTGATAATTTCTGTCTGTTATTGTCAGTGATTTCCCGTGGCTTGCTTTCTCCCCCAACGCTTCAACCCTCTACATGGTTTTTCTCCACATTGCTTCAGGCTTTCTCCCACCAAAGGCAAATGCTTCCCATGTATAAATGCAAATATAAAATTACATGTACATAGAACATCTTTTATAGAAATTGAAGCTGCAAACTTTTCAATTACAAAACGCAACATAACATAGCAGATGTTTTAAGTGGTTCAGAAGACCACTTGTGTTAGAACAATTGCAAATTAACCTGAAAAGCTTAATAGCCCCATTTTCCTAGCTTCTTCTTAAAAGCTGTGATAGTGTCCACAGAGGCAGTACTATCATCGAAACCACTTCACATGTCTACAACTCTTGCACTGAAGAATTTCTGCCCTAATGTTCCCCTTCACTTCTTAAATAACTACAACTGAGCTAACTGCAAAAGATATCAAAATGCATTACAACTGCTTACAATTTGAAGTTTAATTCTCTTGCCACCAATCTCTAGGGTTCGTATTTTCTGAAACATAAATAGAGAATTATAGCAGTGTCGCGGTCTACGCGGGTGCATGCATCAAGGGAAGAAAACCGACGCGTCAACAAGCTTGTTTACAACGCACGGAAAATTCTGCAACAAGCTGTCAACATTAATTCGGTGCATGCAACAAGGATATACGTGTTCAGTAGGACTTTCCAGGGAAAAGTACAGTGACGTCACAGAACGTTCTGGAATCCGGGAGAACTCTATATAAGATAGACCTGATGTACATTGGGGGCCTTTTGACGAAGATTTGTAAACGTTGAAACATTGATCGTATAACGTTCAATCGAGACCAGCCAACCTGTGTGCTGTCTACGATTGTGATATTTGATAGACGAGTTGACTTACTCTACACTTAATCGACTTTATTTTTAAATAAAGATCTTTTAATAGTTCCTTCGTTGGTTCGTCGTTGCGATCGAAGGAGTCGACCGCGACATTATTGGTGGCAGCGGTGGGATCATCGGTGTTGGATCCGGTGAAGAAGACGCGAGCCGGCGGAGGAAGGAGTCAACCCGGAGGATCAAGAGACGGTCTGTTCCAGACAGCGAGCGGATCGAGACGCCTTTCTACCGTGGGAGACGGGTGAATCGGCATACGACAGTCGGACGGACGAAGTGCGTCGTTCGGCTGAGACAGCAGAAGACAGCAGTCAACATACGGGTAAGATCCTAGGTGTTGTCGTGGCTGAGAAGGAGAAAAGAGAGTGGAGTTGCAGCCGAGTGGGAGGCAGCCATTATTTCTCTTTCAATATCTGCTGATTATTTCTTTGAAATTTGATCCATTGTTGTGATCGAGGCCAGACTTGCGTGAGCTTGTATAGTTTTTGCGTACTTGGCGAGTGTACTTCTTTGGATACTGCATAGTTGCACTTTGGGTTGTGGAATTTTCCTTTTGTGTGGCGGGTTTGCCGCGTGGTGTCTGTTTTTTTGTTGTTGTTGACTGACTGTTTGTAAAAATGGAAGCGTTGCCAACAGAGATGCAAGCGAATATTCGCAAAATGTCGTCTGAGCGCCTTAGGGTGTATCTTATGAAGGCAGGAAGGGACGAAGATGATGTTATGTCATGGGATCGAAATCAATTAATGGAAGAATGGGCCATGGAGATTGGAAAAGAGGAAGAGGAATTTAAGGGTAGTCCAATATCTCCAACAGGAGTGGATTACGAGCTGCAGAAGCGCCGTCTGGAGTTCGAAATCCGTAAATATGAAGAACGGAAGGAGAAGGAAGAAAGGGAGGAAAAGAGGAGAGAGGAAGAAAAGAAAGAACAAAGGGAGAAGGAAGAAAGAGAAAGGGAGGAACGGAAGGAGAAGGAAGAAAGAGAAAGGGAGGAACGGAAGGAGAAGGAAGAAAGAGAAAGGGAGGAACGGAAGGAGAAGGAAGAAAGAGAGAGGGAGGAACGGAAGGAGAAGGAAGAAAGGGAGGAAAAGAGGAGAGAGGAAGAAAAGAAGGAACGGAAAGAGAAAGAAGAAAGAGAAAAGAAGGAACGGAAAGAGAAAGAAGAAAGGGAGAGGAAGGAAAAGCAGGAAGAACGAAATGTTAGAGATTCTTTAGCAAGTCGTACTAAGCGTTATAGTGATGCCCTCAAGAATATTCTTTGGAAATTTCCTTCCGACCCTATAGAAATTCCAGGTTTCTTTGATCACTTGGATGGTTTGTTTAATGTGTATGAGGTGGATGAAGATGTTAGAGCAAAATTATTGCTAGCCATTTTAAGTGAAAGAGCTAAGGCATTAACCATGCGCCTTACTGAGGCACAGCTCCATGACTACAAATTCCTGAAGGAGTTTTTGCTAAGGGAGTTTAAGATAAGCCCTTCAAATCTTAGAGCCCGATTTTGGTCGTTGCACAAAGCATCGGACGAATCATTTACGATCTATTCATCCAAATTGCGTGTGGCTCTTATGTATTATTTGAAAAGTAGAAAGATAACTGATGAGTTTGATAAACTTGTAAGTTTATTGGTTGCGGATCGGCTTAAGGAGTCCTTGTCGAAGGCTTGTTTAGATTATATCTTGGCCCAAGAAAAAGAGGAGTGGTTGAGCTGTGAAGACATAGCTAATGCGGCTGACATTTATGTAGCGTCGCATGATGGTGGGAATGACTTAGTGTGCCGTAGTCATCCGACACCGAAGTATAACAATTGGACGAAAGGTCAACCACATGTTCAAGTCAATAACCAGACAGCTCAACCCAAGTCTCCCAAACCGGAAATAAGGGGTGAAGCCAAGATAGGTGCGAGGGTGTCTCAGGAGGAGGCCAAGGTAAAGGGTCTCTGTTTCCTATGTCATCAGAAGGGTCATAGGGCAAGGGAGTGCCAGACCAAACCAAGTTCTAAAAAGGTGAGTACTTGTATATTTGGGAACCCAACTGAAGAAGTGATCGACTCATGTGTTGAGAAGGTCAACGTGTTGCATGAGATACCTGAACAGGTAAAGCAAGGGAATTTATTGGATAATTCTAAACCAATAGGGTTGGAAACTGCTGTAAGGGTATACGAGAATAGTATTGATGGATTACACGAGAGGTCGTATATCAATGTACAGATTGAAGATCTCCCCTCTCAGCCAGCATTATCTGATTCAGGAGCAGAAATTTGTTGTATTGATAAGAAATTAATTGAGTCACTAAACTTACCCGTGATTAAACGGATTAATATAATTGGTTTTCAGGGAGAAGGATGTAAGGCAGATGTAGTATACCTACAAATGAAATTAGCTAATTCAATGGAAGGAACGACGAACATTGCGCCATCTTTGTGCGTCATGTTCGCTGTAGTCCCTGAACTAAATGAACGGGTTATTCTGACACCCCATGTTGTGGACCTATTAAGGGATAGTTCGCAATATGTAGTGATGGTAGCTGGCGTAGATCGATGTGTACAAATAAATAAAGGGGCAGAAGAAGATAACTTAGAAGTTAATATCGAGAAAAGTAACGGCAACGAATCCTTGCCGTCAGAAGTGAATGAATATTCTCAGGAGCAACTAGTTGATGATTCAGATAATTTTCTTGATGTTGAGTCAACAGAGTTCAAGTCTGATGAGGGAGTAGCGAATAATGATACTTTATTGCGTGAGCAACAGAATTGTCACAATCTTATATCTTGCTGGCAACAAGCGAGACAGAATAAAAATAATTTCTTTATAGATAATAACCTCCTGTACCACAAAGGGGAAATTATGGGACATAAGGTTAATCAATTATGTTTACCGGAAGATAGAATCGAGGTTGTCTTGCGAGTAGCACACGATGCCCCATGTGCTGGGCACATGGCTTTTAAGGCAACGAGAGCCAGGATCAAATTAAATTTTTGGTTTCCAAGAATGGATGAGAGGATTCGCGAATATTGTGCGTCTTGTCAAATTTGTCAACTAAGAACTCCAGTTAAAGTGGCAGATCGAGTCCCGATCACTCCTATTCCGAGGGCGGATGAACTCTGTTTTAACCATCTAAATATGGATTGTATTGGCCCTATGGTAGTGACTGGAGAATCCAACAAATCGAAACCCCAGTACAATTATGCTTTGGTTCTGGTGGACAAATTTTCTCGTTGGCCGATGGCGTATCCTCTTAGATCGCTGAATGCAAAGGGAGTTTGTGAAGCTCTGTTGCAAGTTTTTACAACTTTTTCTATTCCAAGGATCATCAGTTCTGATTGTGGTACCAACTTTACCAGTCGTTTGACGAAAGAATTCTTGCGGCGAATGGGTTGTAGTCCCAGATTTAATACCCCTGGACATCCTGAGGCAGCTGGATTGGTTGAAAGATGCAACCAAAGCTTGAAAACCATGATTTTTAAGCTTGCTCAATCTGATCCTCGTGGATGGCACCAATTGTTACCGTTTGTTCTGTGGAGCCTTAGAGAAAAACCTTCAGGCACGACTCATATTTCGCCATTCACTATGGTTTATGGAACTCTTCCTCGGGGTCCACTTAGTGTGTTGAAGGAATCGTGGGCTGGCGAACGAAAAGTACCTCTTAACTTAGGTAAATCACCCGAAGAGTATCTCCAATCACTGAAGGAAAACCTCGAATTCGCGAAAGTTTATGCAGATTACTATAGTGATATAGAAACAAAGCGGTATGCAGATTATTATAACTTGCGTAGTACTGACAGAAAATACGAAGTTGGAGATAAAGTAGCAGTATTAGCACCAGATTTTGGTAGTTCTAAATTTTATAGTCGATGGCAAGGACCTGCTACCGTAGTCAAGGTTAAATCCCCATATTCTTATATAGTAGAAATAGAGGGAAAACAAAGACATTTACACGCAAATAAGATCAAGCGATACCATGAACGACTCGAACAAGCGATGATCAATAGCTGTTCAGTAATTGTTGATCAAGATGAAGAATTTGGTATAGTAGGGTCAGGTTGTATTGAACCTGATCCAGGTAAGATCGCTACGATCAATGATATCCATCCTCCAACAACAAAGAAAGAAGTTAGAAAGGTTATGGGTTTTTTCAGTTATTTTCGAAATTTTATACCTGCTTTAGCTGAAAAAGCACGGATAATAACTGATTTGACACGAGATAACATACCTACGAAGGTGCCTTGGGAGCAAAAGCATCAAGAAGCACTAGATAAGTTAAAGGATGATCTCAGTAAAGCTACACAGTTGCATACCATTGATTTCACTAAGGAATTTGGTTTAAGTGTTGACGCAAGTGCCACCGCGGTCGGGTGTTGCTTGTTTCAGTGGACCGAAGAAGGTCAAGAAAAACCAATTGCTTTTGCTAGCCTTAAACTTACAGATACACAGATGCATTGGTCTACAATTGAGAGAGAGGCTTTCGCAGTAATTTGGGCACTTAAACGATTCAAGTCATGGATATTCTTATCAAAGATAATCATTTATTCAGATCATAATCCTTTGTCTTATCTCACAGATGCAAGCCCTAAGAGTGCGAAACTGACTCGTTGGGCGTTAGCATTGCAAGAGTTTAACGTGGACTTTCGATATCGTCCTGGACGTCAGAACACGGTGGCTGATTTCCTCTCTCGGTTGTGACTCGGATGGTGAAGGGGGGGAATGGCCCGACACACAAGGATCGAGCCCGCAAATTGTATAGATAAATTGACTAACTGATGTGTTTTGTTTTGTTTGTATATGCTGTGTCGAGATGGAGTCTGGAGGCCCGGCTTGATTGTGATGACCCGTTCGGGATGGTGCTGAAGACGTGTCATCATCTGAGGGCGGAGGGAATGTCGCGGTCTACGCGGGTGCATGCATCAAGGGAAGAAAACCGACGCGTCAACAAGCTTGTTTACAACGCACGGAAAATTCTGCAACAAGCTGTCAACATTAATTCGGTGCATGCAACAAGGATATACGTGTTCAGTAGGACTTTCCAGGGAAAAGTACAGTGACGTCACAGAACGTTCTGGAATCCGGGAGAACTCTATATAAGATAGACCTGATGTACATTGGGGGCCTTTTGACGAAGATTTGTAAACGTTGAAACATTGATCGTATAACGTTCAATCGAGACCAGCCAACCTGTGTGCTGTCTACGATTGTGATATTTGATAGACGAGTTGACTTACTCTACACTTAATCGACTTTATTTTTAAATAAAGATCTTTTAATAGTTCCTTCGTTGGTTCGTCGTTGCGATCGAAGGAGTCGACCGCGACAAGCAGGAAAGAAAAACCCAATATATAAATCTTATGTAAGTGGGCAAATGGGTCTTTTGGATTTTAAGCAAAACTACAGAATTTACATATATCTGCAGAAAGAGTGTAAAGGTGACCAGGAACAGCAATGGTAAGCCATTAGTTATTGATGATTGATTAATTATTGGTTATTGATTATGTGTTGGCAGTTGTAACTATGACAGTAATTAGAAATTTATGTGAGTTGTTTTAAAGAAATCAATCAGAGGGCCTCATTTTATTAACTTAATAATGCAACTGTTTTTATAGTAAGTAAAGCATTGGTAGAATATAAAATTATATGGCCTAGGTTTAGGAGAAGAAAAGCAGTCTCTTCAGCTAGCCCGAGAGGCAACCATGGCTATGAAGTGTTAGACTGTGTTAGTGACTTCATTTTCTCAGCCTTGGCATATCAGGGTGGGTGGCTACTCCTCTCTCTTGCCATCTCATCTTCCCATTAATGTTGTATGGTCAGTGTACTCATTATAGCCCAGTTGGTTAGGGGCGATGGTGGAGCAGAAATCTCAAAACACATTTCTACCCTAGCGGGGAGTTGAACATCTGACCACGTGCTGGAATGACCACTACACTATCACACATCCCATATATAAGTATATAGATATATATAACCACAATATAAATAGCAGTCTGTCACTTTCATAGGATTAGAAATGGGTTAGTTCTGCCAATACACCAAATAGTTTGACAAATTTTTATCGACTATGAGGGAGGTTGGCTTAATGAGCCAGTGAATGTGGTTTAACGAGTGAGCCAGTGAATGTGGCTTTATGATTGAGCCAGTGCATGTGGTTTAATGAGTGAGCCAGTGAATGTAGCTTACAGAGTGAGCCAGAGAATGAGCAAATGAGTGAGCAAACCAGATAGCAAATGAGTCAGAGTGAGTGAATATGGGTCAAGTGAGTAAGCCAGTGAATGAATCGAGTCACCAAATAAGTTAGCAAATGAGTTAGGAACTGAGTGAGCGAATGAGTTAGTAAATGAGTGAGCAAATGAGTTAGTAAATGAGTGAGCTAGTTGGTTATTGAATTAACAAATGAAGTAAAACTGAATGAAAAGAATGCAAGAAGTGCTGAAAGATAATATTGAAGATGTTATATGACTGGTTACTTACAAAGTCGACTCCAATAGTTGCGATGAAGTCTTCTTTGAAAATATCATCCTGTCAAAAAGATCAGCTTTTCTTTTTCATGTAGGCTTTTAAAATATGGGATCCCTACAGAGCCATGTGTGTCCCATCTCAAGCCCATATGGCTGTTGCCTGATAAATGCTTCACTTGGAAGAACCTTCAACTTCAGAGCCATCATTCCAATGGATAAGTTCGACATAGGTCAATAGATTAACAATAACCATACATGTAAGTTGGCACAACTGACAATATCCTCTCATTTAAAAATACTTCCTCCAGCAGTACCTTTTTAACATGGCTGTTCAGACTAGTCTTTTAAACGCTTCCTCTTTTGGAGAGCGGGAAATTAAATAATTACTGGAGAGGAAATTAACACTAATCAATTGCAAATTTGTTAGTATGTAATTAAGCATTTTAATATAACTATGTGCTCACTGTATATCGCATCAGAAGGCATGACTTCCCAACTCCAGAATCGCCAACGAGCAGCAGCTTAAACAAGAAGTCGCTGCACACAAAACAAAAACCGAAGGAGCAACATTAATTACGCAAGGTCATATATCATGAACCAATGGAAAAACAATGGTTTCACTTTAATGAAAGCTTCATTCGTTAGTCAACCATAAACTTAGGCCTATTCAACCATAACATACCCCAGCCTGAAAGTTAAAGATCGTGATAATCAATGTATTCATTTTTAAGGAAGTCAGTGTACATTTGGAAGATTAGACTGAACAGTTACGTAAAGAATAATTTAAGCATGCAGTCGTAATTAATTAGGTTATTACTGTCGGTTATCCATGACGGCTTATTAATTAACGCACTTTCGCTTCCCTGGTAACGCCCAAGCAGAGGAAACAACTAAATCGCACCTGAGGCGGTACGTACGTGAGATATTATTCTTCTATGGCACAGTCGAAATCGAATAGGCTTACAATCGAATAGATTGCATTCATTTGACACCGCTCTGACTTGACGCAGCGCCCGGAAATATGCTAGTACCCTGCGCTTAGCTTTGGAAGTGCTTTACATCTTTCGAGTTTACAATTTGAAATAGACGTAGCCTATTAAGATAGGCCTTAGTATAGGCCTATAGCTGTGTCTGCCATTTCAGAAACGTGCAGCGATTTCTTTTCCATTGGCACCCCTAGATTGTCTACAATGAGCATTCACTATCGGGGAAACATTTATAGGCCTAAGATGCCGAAGCTAAGAAAACGAAGTCAGTATAGCTTCATGCCAAGCGGCTGCCTGCCTCTCAGGGCAGTTAGGCCAAGCTTAATTTCAGGGGCGGCGCTACACCAGGGCGTTATAATTTGCTTTACAAATGTCAAAAAGCGTTCAGCTTCCGGGGGGGGGCTTCGCCCATCTGACCTCCTGACTATAGACAACTATAATAGTGCTGGGGGCGATTAATGGCAAGCGCGGTAGCGCGATCTTATATAGGCCCTATGGTCACCATTTAAGCTCGCGCAACCGTGCTCCCCATAAATCGCCCTCTGCGCTGGTTACTTGTATGATTGCTCTGGCTATGCCCTGGTTACAAAAAATGCCTGGCGCCGCCACTGCTTAATTTGTGCACGATTCTTCTTTTTCTTCTTCTTCGCATTCTACATACGTCATTAAATTGAACAGATCTCGAATAATCCTGCAACAACATGTACCAGGTGCAGTTGTTCGGTTTCATTCATGCACTACAATGACTAGGCCTACATGAATGATCCCTAAACTAGGCCTATAGCCTAATATCAATTCACAGAGCGTGACTGCCATTGGTTTTTATAACTGTACGCCGTAACCTTGTCCCTGCCCACATGGAACCTACATACGACCCATATTCCTATATTGTATATATATATATATATAACCCATATGGGCTTATATATATATATAATATATATATATATATATGGGACGCATATGGGCTATATATATATATATATATATATATATATATATATATATATATATATATATATATATATATATGGGACGCATATGGGCTATATATATATATATATATATATATATATATATATATATATATAGCCCATATGCGTCCCATATGATGCCCATGGTAATGCTGGCAGAGAATCGTTTCATCTCATGGCGCAGCTCTATCGACGCTGACTATAAAATAGGCCTACAAAGTCCCATAATTACTGCGTTTAGTCATTATTACTTTGTTTTGGGCATCATGAGATATGGAAACACTGCTCTTTCACAAATTCTTCCCCTGTAGGTCTATACGCCCCTCTTCGTTTCAACCCCAAACACCACCCTCCTTAGCCGTCTGCAGTGGCGGCGATCTTGTTTTACAGGTGGGGGTCAGTTCAAATTTTGAACTGATCTGGTCAAAAAAGAGTTTTGAACTGATCTGGTCAAAACAGAGGTCTAAGAAATTTTAGGACCTGAGCGCGACAAAATTTTGATGACTTTTTTGGGGTTTCTTCAAAATTTGGGGGTCCCATGTATGGCGTGTCCCCCACTGTTAAAGGTGGGGGGCTTGTCCCCCTCGACCCTCCCCCTGCCATGGGATCGCCATCTAGGAAAATTCCTGCGGACGCCCATGAATCCACTTAAAAGTTCTATCACTTACTACAACTGATCCTACAGTATTCCAAGCCCAAATATCTCCGTCAATTAATTCTTCACCATCCATCCAATCCGCTCCACCCGACCGTCCTCTATCCCATAAAACTGCATCACGACTCTGGAACGATCTTCCTCCTGAATTCCGCAAATTTTTGGTTCATCCATCATCATTGCCACCCGCCCTCCATCATCCGTCTCAGGCTCCTCTATCTATCACCCCAGGCTTTCCACTCTAAACTATAGTCTCACCTTTTCAAGAACTCCTATCTTGACTCATTTGATCATCCGCTCTGCTTCCTCTCTTCATCTGGACCGCAGAAACCGGACTCGGACCTCATTTGACTGCCATCGGGAAAGCCACTCTGACTTGATGCAGTGCTCGTGATTAAGCTGGGGCCCTGCGCTCGACTCTGGGTGCCGCTTAATAAGTTTGGAATTCCGAATTTACGATAGCGATTATGATTTCCGCATTTTGGAACACAATTTTGTGAAACGGGTGGAAGTTATTATATTATAGGCTTCATGAAGAAAACGATTCATAACTACTCTTTTCGTTATTTTACTACTTTTTGATACGTTAATTTCGCCTCCTGCATTTATTTGCTGGTGAAGCATATTTAGTTCTATATCTAAGCTAAGGAA
The DNA here is from genome assembly GCA_963556255.1 of Allolobophora icterica. NCBI lineage: Eukaryota > Metazoa > Annelida > Clitellata > Crassiclitellata > Lumbricidae > Allolobophora > Allolobophora icterica. The sequence continues at coordinate 799,380 of OY744606.1, read as the reverse complement.
TGTACGTATTTACGGATTCTGTAGTAATAACTGCTATATTATAACGTATAATTATATTTATATATAATTAAATCAGTCTTTTATTTCACCGACCATTGTCTTCGATTTGTAATTTCATCTTAACGGGCCCTATTAAAGCCTACGCGTACTGACGAATTGATTTCGGCTGACTTAGTCGGAATTTTTTTTAATTAATCGAAACAACCACGCCGGTTATCTATGCAATTATTTGCTGATTTCAAGATCTCACTGTTTTCCGTAATTGTTTTGCAGTCAGTGCGAAATTATGTGTCCAGACTCATTACAGTTCTGTCAGAAAGTATAGAAATAGGTCCTTTGGGGGAAAAATAAACCTATCTATTTTAACGCAGTGACTTAAGTTACAAGTGGTATACTATACTTTCTTCGAGTTGTAAATTCTAGCTTAATACAATGTTCATAGGCTTAGACTCTGGGGGGCAGCGGGGGCACGTGCATCCCCCAATAATTGAGCCGGGGCAATGCCCCCCAAAAATCGAGAAGAATTTCTTCAAATATTAAAATATTATGTGTCAATATAGATACATTTCTTCAGAAACAGGAAAAAACACAGAACTGAAATGCTATCAGAAATTCATAATGAAAACAAAGATTTATTTTTTATCTTCAATATCTTTAATATGAAACAGATTTACATGTAAACAAAAGCCCCATTACATAAGCATTAACGTAACACCGAAAGCCTCTGCTGAGTGTAAAGACCAGAGGTGAAAAAAGTTTTTTCGGTTTTTGGTTTTAGACAAAAACAAAAGAAAAATAAAACCACAAAATTTGTTTGTTTAAAAAAAATAAATTTCTTTTTTGTAGAAGTTATTTTAATAACATTGATTTAATGATTTTTAATTTTTGAATTTTTAACGATTTTTTATTTTCGAAAATCGCAAGTGAATTATAAGCTGAGTTGGAGTCCTTATTCATGATTTTTATGATCCGAAATCCGAAAATCTTAAAAACAACAAAAACAACAAAAACCATAAAAACAAAAAAAAACAAAAAAAACAACTTTTCATCTAGAAAAAACTTGTCTTTTTGCACCTCTGGTCCAGACCCCATGCCCCCCCAATATTTTGGACAAGTTTACCCCAGTGACTATTTTGTTTTGCAATTTAGCAACATTCGTAGATGTAATCTAATTAAACAACTAAGTCCAGTGCTTTTGTTCTTGGTCCATTACCTCCAAGGACAGGACCAGGATTTTGAGCATCTCCAAAAGGAGAGCCACGTCATCGGCACAATCCAGGTCAGTAAACCACTCCGACTGAATGTGTGCACCTGGCTGGCCTTCATCCACGGTTTCCTCCATGACGTTATCCATTGGACGCAGGAATAGGTCTGCCTTTGGGAGGTTCAAACATCCAATGGCTCATCCCTTCTTGATGCTGGTCTTGCTCCATCTGTTTATTGGATGGGACCGAGCACCGAGCCCTGGGGAACACAAAATTCAACCTCTGTCCACTGAGTCCTGGTTTCACCGAGGACAACCAACTGTGAGCGGTCAGAGAGGTATGATTTAAGCCAAAGAAGAGGAACACCAGAAAGGCCACAGGACAGTTCCAGTCACTGAAGCAGGATCTCATGGTCAACCATGTCAAAGCGCCAGGAGAGAGATGAGAGTGATCAATAGCTGTATAAATATCAGACAGGAGGAATAAGAGAGCAATTTCGGTGGAATTGTGGCCCCTGAAGCCAGATTGGGCGGCCGGCAGAAGCCCAGCTTGCTCAAAGTAAGGGAGTAGCTGTTCAAAGTGAAACTAGTCTTTCAAGGGTCTTTTAGAGGAAAGAAAGATGGGAGATGGGCCGGTAATTTTGACAGGCGCTTTGGTCAAGGTTATGCTTTTTCAAGGTCGGGAAAACAATAGCTCGTTTTTAGGAAGCAGGTAGATAACCCTCAGAATGCGACCTGTTAAATATATAAACTAGATATGGAGCTAAATCATCTAAAATGTTCACTAAAATAAATGGAGGAAGAGGGTCCAGTTCGCATGATTTTTGTTTGATGATCCAGTTATTTGACGAAGACTTGCTCAAGATCCTTAAACAATTACCGCCTGAGTGAAGGCTCTAACCTATACTCCACGTGTTGCAGGTCAAACGCTCATTCCATTCGACTACCCTCAACCGTTGACCCATTTGATGTAGTGGTCTTGATGCAATGATAAGTTAAATCTGAACATTGCCTGAATTTTGTCCGATCATGTGTGCACTGACCTGAGTAGTTTACATGAAGCTGACTAATGTAATATAATAATAATAATAATAATAATAATAATAATAATAATAATAATAATAATAATAATAATTATAATAATTATAATAATTATAATAATTATAATTAATAATAATAATAATAATAATAATAATAATAATAATAATGACGACAATTTCTACCGCGTAGGGATAATGTAGGGAGATTAAATGCAGGAGCAAGAAACTGACGCAGGTAAACGGGCACAGGTGATAGGAGAGAGTGGAAGAGACATTGGATCTTGGTTACCTGTCAGATACACTAGGTCATGGATAGAGAATGAGTCTCAAATGCATAACAGAGATGCCGAAGATAGGAATAAGGCATTTAGTCTGTCAGTGTTCTGTCCCTCAAACCAGTGGCTTCATCTTTTCTACTTTTTGTTCTGTGCGTTCTTCATTATTATGTCAAAGTCATCCCCTATGTCCGTAGCGATGTTTCCATCTTAAAGGACCAGCACTTAATTTACTAGTGATGCTCTGGATCTCTGAAGGGAAAAGGAGAAGTTGAAGACCATGGTAGAATTGGCTGGAGCCTATCAGAGACGACTTGAGGTGCTTCCAGATACCATAGGAAGAGGTTGGAAGATTGGCAATGATGAATGGAGAAGCTGCATTGCGTGTTGTGCAGACCTTTGGGGAAAGGACTAAGTACCAAGTAAGTAAGTACCTATAATTTACAATGGTGATAGACATACAGGTTAATGTTGGAGCCAAGCACTACCATAGCCACCTAGTGATTGATCAGCCCTCGAGAACCGCTGCTTGCACAAGCACACTTTTCCCCAACATTCCTGCAGACGCACGAGGACCTTTGACCTGAGCCAAAGCCAGGACCAATATTCTCCAATATTCTCTGTGACCAACATAGAGGCAATCATGCGTGAACAACTGGCCTAAGGTCTTTAGACAGTTACTGTCTCGTGGGAGTCGAGCACCACACACACCGTGTTACACACCAATCTGCTGTGGTGTCACACTACCCTATAGGGACCAGACTACCCTATAGCCAAGTCTGGTCCCTTTGTCCTCCATCAAGTTCAGGCTGTTCAGCAGCATGATTTTCATGTTGTCTGTTGTCTCTCTTCCCTCCCGTGCCAATTCGAGGACTGGGTGGGTGCCAGTTTGTTTTTTCCTCATGAGTTTGCTATGCTTCTTCTTCCACCAGTTTTAGTGCTCCTCGTTTCTTTATTGCTCCGTCTAACTGAATTTTGTTAATGAAAATGTCTCTGGGGCCGAGTTTGAGTCCTTTTTGGTTTTAGCTTCTATCTTTTTTATAGAATTTTTGTCTCCAATTTGTAAAGTGCTATACTCCATTAGTTGCATGTATTACATACAATGCTGCTGGCCGCTGCCGATTAAGCACTCACTACTCACTGCGCCCACGGCCCCATAACCGTGACCTTCCAAGGTATGATAACTTGCTAGGATGCTACAGAAATAACTAAGCATGTACAGCGCTGTGCGTTTGCCAGTGCTTCGTAATAAAGAATATACTTACTTACTTATGACCATGCACCCTTTAATACCATCCTTGTGACATCGCTGCATACTTTTACTTCATGACTTTGGGGTCACAATTAGGGTTTCATTATTCTTTGTCTTCAGTTTCCTATTGCATCCCATCTTCCTTCAATAATTTTTGCATTTTCTAATTCATGATAGGTCTGCAATAACATGGAAAAGCAGTAATTAATTCAACCTATAAATAAGTCCAATGTTTGGGTTGTGTTCAAGATCTCAAGATGCAAGCAAGTGCTCACAACAAACCAAACACATACATATGTGATTTTTGTAACAAAACGTTTACACGGAAATCCAGTCTGAAAATCCACAAAAGAACCCACACTGGAGAAAAACCATACATGTGCAATTTATGTGACAGAGCATTTGTACGGAAGACTCATCTGGAATGCCATACAAAAACCCACACTGGAGAAAAGCCATACATGTGCAATTTATGTCACAAAACATTTGCATGGAAGACTCATCTGGAATGCCATACAAAAACCCACACTTTAGAAAAGCCATATGTGTGCAATTTATGTCACAAAGCATTTGCAGCGAAGAATACTCTGGTATGCCATAAAAGAACTCACACTGGAGAAAAGCCATGCTTGTGTAATTTATGTCACAAAGCATTTGCAGAGAAGACTACTCTGAAACGCCATCGGAGAACCCACACTGGAGAAAAACCACATATGTGCATTTTATGTCACAAAGAATTTTCACAGAAGACTAATCTGGAGCGCCATAAAAGAACCCACACTGGAGAAAAACCATACATGTGTAATTTATGTCACAAAGAATTTTCACAGAAGACTAATCTGGAGCGCCATAAAAGAACCCACACTGGAGAAAAACCCTACATGTGCAATTTATGTCACAAGACATTTGCATGGAAGAGTCACCTGGTACACCATAAAAGAACCCACACTGGAGAAAAACCTTACATGTGCAATTTATGTCACAAAACATTTGCAGAGAGGTCTACTCTGGAATGCCATAGAAGAACCCACACTGGAGAAAAACCTTACATGTGCAATTTATGTCACAAAACATTTGCATGGAAGACTCATCTGGAATACCACAAAAGAACCTACAATGGAGAAAAGCCATACATGTGCAATTTATGTCACAAAACATTTGCATGGAAGACTCATCTGGAATACCACAAAAGAACCCACAATGGAGAAAAGCCATACATGTGCAATTTATGTGACAGAGCATTTGTACGGAAGACTACTCTGGTATGCCATAAAAGAACCCACACTGGAGAAAAACCATACATGTGTAATTTATGTCACAAAGCATTTGCAGAGAAGGCTACTCTGAAACGTCATAGAAGAACCCACATTGGAGAAAAATCACACATGTGTAATTTATGTGACAGAGCATTTGTACGAAAGACTACTCTGGAACACCATACAAAAACCCACATTGCAGAAAAGCCATACATGTGCCATTTATGTCACAAAGAATTTGCACAGAAGACTGCTCTGGAATATCATAAAAGAACCCACACTCACACTGGAGAAAAACCCTACATGTGCAATTCATGTCACAAAAAATTTGCGGAGAAGACTACTCTGGTATCCCATAAAAGAACCCACACTGGAGAAAAACCATACATGTGCAATTTATGTCGCAAAGCATTTGCACAGAAAACTAATCTGGAACGCCATAAAAGAACCCACACTGGCGAAAAACCATTTATATGCAATTCATGTCAGAAAGCATTTGCACAGAAAACTAATCTGGAATACCATAATCGAACACACACTGGAGAAAAACAATAAAAATGTAATTGCAGAGAAAACTCATCTTGAATGCCATAAAAGAACCCACACTGGAGAGAAACCAAACATTTGCAATTTATATCACACGGCGTTTGCACAGAAGATTGTCCTAGATCGCCATATAAGAACCCACACCAGAGAAAGCCATAGGGCCTATATGTTTGTTTTTGTCACAAACGATTTACACACAGACACAGTGGTGCTCTCGAGTGACATGCAAGAAACTACACTGGAGAAAAAAATACGCATGCAATGTATGTCAAAAATCATTTACACAGACATGTCAGAAACACCATGCATGAACCCACAACAGAGAATCACTATACAAATGCACTTTATGTAACAAGGCATTTGCGTGGCGTGACGCTCTCAAAATGCAGCCATGAAGACACATTTGGTATTAAAAGCCACAGAAGTGTAAATTATGTGATGTGCCATTGCACGTAGTGAGTATCTCAGCTACCATGCAAGATCCCATACTTGTAAATAATAATGAGCATGAATTCTATGAAATCGTTGTGCCGAACATGGTACAAGTATGCCATGCAAGCACTATGTAAGAGATTCAGTACATAGTTATAGTGACTGAGAACTGTTTTGACGAGAAACAGTTGTCAACTACAGAAATCTATCATGGCATCGCTAGCGCCCCTACCGAGTGCTTTGGGGTGAATTGCCAAAACACCTTTTTTAACGTTACTGTTGGGGCAGTTTACCTTAAATAGGAATGAGCCTTTTAAAGTAGTACTTGCTTCCTTGCTTCCATGCTTCCATGCTTGCTTCCATGCTTGTGAGTGAGTGAGTGAGTGAGTGAGTGAGTGAGTGAGTGAGTGAGTGAGTGAGTGAGTGAGTGAGTGAGTGAGTGAGTGAGTGAGTGAGTGAGTGAGTGAGTGAGTGAGTGAGTGAGTGAGTGAGTGAGTGAGTGAGTGAGTGAGTGAGTGAGTGAGTGAGTGAGTGAGTGAGTGAGTGAGTGAGTGAGTGAGTGAGTGAGTGAGTGAGTGAGTGAGTGAGTGAGTGAGTGAGTGAGTGAGTGAGTGAGTGAGTGAGTGAGTGAGTGAGTGAGTGAGTGAGTGAGTGAGTGAGTGAGTGAGTGAGTGAGTGAGTGAGTGAGTGAGTGAGTGAGTGAGTGAGTGAGTGAGTGAGTGAGTGAGTGAGTGAGTGAGTGAGTGAGTGAGTGAGTGAGTGAGTGAGTGAGTGAGTGAGTGAGTGAGTGAGTGAGTGAGTGAGTGAGTGAGTGAGTGAGTGAGTGAGTGAGTGAGTGAGTGAGTGAGTGAGTGAGTGAGTGAGTGAGTGAGTGAGTGAGTGAGTGAGTGAGTGAGTGAGTGAGTGAGTGAGTGAGTGAGTGAGTGAGTGAGTGAGTGAGTGAGTGAGTGAGTGAGTGAGTGAGTGAGTGAGTGAGTGAGTGAGTGAGTGAGTGAGTGAGTGAGTGAGTGAGTGAGTGAGTGAGTGAGTGAGTGAGTGAGTGAGTGAGTGAGTGAGTGAGTGAGTGAGTGAGTGAGTGAGTGAGTGAGTGAGTGAGTGAGTGAGTGAGTGAGTGAGTGAGTGAGTGAGTGAGTGAGTGAGTGAGTGAGTGAGTGAGTGAGTGAGTGAGTGAGTGAGTGAGTGAGTGAGTGAGTGAGTGAGTGAGTGAGTGAGTGAGTGAGTGAGTGAGTGAGTGAGTGAGTGAGTGAGTGAGTGAGTGAGTGAGTGAGTGAGTGAGTGAGTGAGTGAGTGAGTGAGTGAGTGAGTGAGTGAGTGAGTGAGTGAGTGAGTGAGTGAGTGAGTGAGTGAGTGAGTGAGTGAGTGAGTGAGTGAGTGAGTGAGTGAGTGAGTGAGTGAGTGAGTGAGTGAGTGAGTGAGTGAGTGAGTGAGTGAGTGAGTGAGTGAGTGAGTGAGTGAGTGAGTGAGTGAGTGAGTGAGTGAGTGAGTGAGTGAGTGAGTGAGTGAGTGAGTGAGTGAGTGAGTGAGTGAGTGAGTGATGAGTGAGTGAGTGAGTGAGTGAGTGAGTGAGTGAGTGTGAGTGAGTGAGTGAGTGAGTGAGTGAGTGAGTGAGTGAGTGAGAGTGAGTGAGTGAGTGAGTGAGTGAGTGAGTGAGTGAGTGAGTGAGTGAGTGAGTGAGTGAGTGAGTGAGTGAGTGAGTGAGTGAGTGAGTGAGTAGTGAGTGAGTGAGTGAGTGAGTGAGTGAGTGAGTGAGTGAGTGAGTGAGTGAGTGAGTGAGTGAGTGAGTGAGTGAGTGAGTGAGTGAGTGTGAGTGAGTGAGTGAGTGAGTGAGTGAGTGAGTGAGTGAGTGAGTGAGTGAGTGAGTGAGTGAGTGAGTGAGTGAGTGAGTGAGTGAGTGAGTGAGTGAGTGAGTGAGTGAGTGAGTGTGTGAGTGAGTGAGTGAGTGAGTGAGTGAGTGAGTGAGTGAGTGAGTGAGTGAGTGAGTGAGTGAGTGAGTGAGTGAGTGAGTGAGTGAGTGAGTGAGTGAGTGTGAGTGAGTGAGTGAGTGAGTGAGTGAGTGAGTGATGAGTGAGTGAGTGAGTGAGTGAGTGTGAGTGAGTGAGTGAGTGAGTGAGTGAGTGAGTGAGTGAGTGAGTGAGTGAGTGAGTGATGTGAGTGAGTGAGTGAGTGAGTGAGTGAGTGAGTGAGTGAGTGAGTGAGTGAGTGAGTGAGTGAGTGAGTGAGTGAGTGAGTGAGTGAGTGAGTGATGAGTGAGTGAGTGAGTGATGTGAGTGAGTGAGTGAGTGAGTGAGTGAGTGAGTGAGTGAGTGAGTGAGTGAGTGAGTGAGTGAGTGAGTGAGTGAGTGAGTGAGTGAGTTGAGTGAGTGAGTGAGGTGAGTGAGTGAGTGAGTGAGTGAGTGAGTGAGTGAGTGGAGTGAGTGAGTGAGTGAGTGAGTGAGTGAGTGAGTGAGTGAGTGTGAGTGAGTGAGTGTGTGAGTGAGTGAGTGGAGTGAGTGAGTGAGGTGAGTGAGTGAGTGAGTGAGTGAGTGAGTGAGTGAGTGAGTGAGTGAGGGTGAGTGAGTGAGTGAGTGAGTGAGTGAGTGAGTGAGTGAGTGAGTGAGTGAGTGAGTGAGTGAGTGAGTGAGAGTGTGAGTGAGTGAGTGAGTGAGTGAGTGAGTGAGTGAGTGAGTGAGTGAGTGAGTGAGTGAGTGAGTGAGTGAGTGAGTGAGTGAGTGAGTGAGTGAGTGAGTGAGTGAGTGAGTGTGTGAGTGAGTGAGTGAGTGAGTGAGTGAGTGAGTGAGTGAGTGAGTGAGTGAGTGAGTGAGTGAGTGAGTGAGTGAGTGATGAGTGAGTGAGTGAGTGAGTGAGTGAGTGAGTGAGTGAGTGAGTGAGTGAGTGAGTGATGTGAGTGAGTGAGTGAGTGAGTGAGTGAGTGAGTGAGTGAGTGAGTGAGTGAGTGAGTGAGTGAGTGAGTGAGTGAGTGAGTGAGTGAGTGAGTGAGTGAGTGAGTGATGCCGTCGGTGCTGACCGTGAGTGCAGACGCAGGACTAGTGCCGGCCGGCGAGGCATTGACCGGATGCTCATACGCAGGGGACTAATGCCGGCCGGCGGCGTATTGACCGGATGCTCATACGCAGGGGACTAATGCCGGCCGGCGCGCATTGACCGGATGCTGCAGTCGCAGGGGACTAATGCCGGCCGGCGGCGGCATTGAGCCGATGCTCATACGCAGGGGACTAATGCCGGCCGGCGGCGGCATTGACCGGATGCTCATACGGCAGGGGACTAATGCCGGCCGGCGGCGGCATTGACCGGATGCTCATGACGCAGGGGACTAATGCCGGCCGGCGGCGGCATTGACCGGATGCTCATTACGCAGGGGACTAATGCAGGCCGGCGGCGGCATTGACCGGATGCTCATACGCAGGGGACTAATGCCGGCCGGCGGCGGCATTGACCGGATGCTCATACGCAGGGGACTAATGCCGGCCGGCGGCGGCATTGACCGGATGCTCATACGCAGGGACTAATGCCGGCCGGCGGCGGCAATTGACCGGATGCTCATACGCAGGGGACTAATGCCGGCCGGCGGCGGCATTGACCGGATGCTCATACGCAGGGGACTAATGCCGGCCGGCGGCGGCATTGACCGGATGCTCATACGCAGGGGACTAATGCCGGGCCGGCGGCGGCATTGACCGGATGCTCATACGCAGGGGACTAATGCCGGCCGGCGGCGGCATTGACCGGATGCTCATACGCAGGGGGACTAATGCCGGCCGGCGGCGGCATTGACCGGATGCTCATACGCAGGGGACTAATGCCGGCCGGCGGCGGCATTGACCGGATGCTCATACGCAGGGGACTAATGCCGGCCGGCGGCGGCATTGACCGGATGCTCATACGCAGGGGACTAATGCCGGCCGGCGGCGGCATTGACCGGATGCTCATACGCAGGGGACTAATGCCGGCCGGCGGCGGCATTGACCGGATGCTCATACGCAGGGGGACTAATGCCGGCCGGCGGCGGCATTGACCGGATGCTCATACGCAGGGGACTAATGCCGGCCGGCGGCGGCATTGACCGGATGCTCATACGCAGGGGACTAATGCCGGCCGGCGGCGGCATTGACCGGATGCTCATACGCAGGGGACTAATGCCGGCCGGCGGCGGCATTGACCGGATGCTCATACGCAGGGGACTAATGCCGGCCGGCGGCGGCATTGACCGGATGCTCATACGCAGGGGACTAATGCCGGCCGGCGGCGGCATTGACCGGATGCTCATACGCAGGGGACTAATGCCGGCCGGCGGCGGCATTGACCGGATGCTCATACGCAGGGGACTAATGCCGGCCGGCGGCGGCATTGACCGGATGCTCATACGCAGGGGACTAATGCCGGCCGGCGGCGGCATTGACCGGATGCTCATACGCAGGGGACTAATGCCGGCCGGCGGCGGCATTGACCGGATGCTCATACGCAGGGGACTAATGCCGGCCGGCGGCGGCATTGACCGGATGCTCATACGCAGGGGACTAATGCCGGCCGGCGGCGGCATTGACCGGATGCTCATACGCAGGGGACTAATGCCGGCCGGCGGCGGCATTGACCGGATGCTCATACGCAGGGGACTAATGCCGGCCGGCGGCGGCATTGACCGGATGCTCATACGCAGGGGACTAATGCCGGCCGGCGGCGGCATTGACCGGATGCTCATACGCAGGGGACTAATGCCGGCCGGCGGCGGCATTGACCGGATGCTCATACGCAGGGACTAATGCCGGCCGGCGGCGGCATTGACCGGATGCTCATACGCAGGGGACTAATGCCGGCCGGCGGCGGCATTGACCGGATGCTCATACGCAGGGGACTAATGCCGGCCGCGGCGGCATTGACCGGATGCTCATACGCAGGGGACTAATGCCGGCCGGCGGCGGCATTGACCGATGCTCATACGCAGGGGACTAATGCCGGCCGGCGGCGGGCATTGACCGGATGCTCATACGCAGGGGACTAATGCCGGCCGGCGGCGGCATTGACCGGATGCTCATACGCAGGGGACTAATGCCGGCCGGCGGCGGCATTGACCGGATGCTCATACGCAGGGGACTAATGCCGGCCGGCGGCGGCATTGACCGGATGCTCATACGCAGGGGACTAATGCCGGCCGGCGGCGGCATTGACCGGATGCTCATACGCAGGGGACTAATGCCGGCCGGCGGCGGCATTGACCGGATGCTCATACGCAGGGGACTAATGCCGGCCGGCGGCGGCATTGACCGGATGCTCATACGCAGGGGACTAATGCCGGCCGGCGGCGGCATTGACCGGATGCTCATACGCAGGGGACTAATGCCGGCCGGCGGCGGCATTGACCGGATGCTCATACGCAGGGGACTAATGCCGGCCGGCGGCGGCATTGACCGGATGCTCATACGCAGGGGACTAATGCCGGCCGGCGGCGGCATTGACCGGATGCTCATACGCAGGGGACTAATGCCGGCCGGCGGCGGCATTGACCGGATGCTCATACGCAGGGGACTAATGCCGGCCGGCGGCGGCATTGACCGGATGCTCATACGCAGGGGACTAATGCCGGCCGGCGGCGGCATTGACCGGATGCTCATACGCAGGGGACTAATGCCGGCCGGCGGCGGCATTGACCGGATGCTCATACGCAGGGACTAATGCCGGCCGCGCGGCATTGACCGGATGCTCATACGCAGGGGACTAATGCCGGCCGGCGGCGGCATTGACCGGATGCTCATACGCAGGGGACTAATGCCGGCCGGCGGCGGCATTGACCGGATGCTCATACGCAGGGGACTAATGCCGGCCGGCGGCGGCATTGACCGGATGCTCATACGCAGGGGGACTAATGCCGGCCGGCGGCGGCATTGACCGGATGCTCATACGCAGGGGACTAATGCCGGCCGGCGGCGGCATTGACCGGATGCTCATACGCAGGGGACTAATGCCGGCCGGCGGCGGCATTGACCGGATGCTCATACGCAGGGGACTAATGCCGGCCGGCGGCGGGCATTGACCGGATGCTCATACGCAGGGGACTAATGCCGGCCGGCGGCGGCATTGACCGGATGCTCATACGCAGGGGACTAATGCCGGCCGGCGGCGGCATTGACCGGATGCTCATACGCAGGGGACTAATGCCGGCCGGCGGCGGCATTGACCGGATGCTCATACGCAGGGGACTAATGCCGGCCGGCGGCGGCATTGACCGGATGCTCATACGCAGGGACTAATGCCGGCCGGCGGCGGCATTGACCGGATGCTCATACGCAGGGGACTAATGCCGGCCGGCGGCGGCATTGACCGGATGCTCATACGCAGGGGACTAATGCCGGCCGGCGGCGGCATTGACCGGATGCTCATACGCAGGGGACTAATGCCGGCCGGCGGCGGCATTGACCGGATGCTCATACGCAGGGGACTAATGCCGGCCGGCGCGGCATTGACCGGATGCTCATACGCAGGGGACTAATGCCGGCCGGCGGCGGCATTGACCGGATGCTCATACGCAGGGGACTAATGCCGGCCGGCGGCGGCATTGACCGGATGCTCATACGCAGGGGACTAATGCCGGCCGGCGGCGGCATTGACCGGATGCTCATACGCAGGGGACTAATGCCGGCCGGCGGCGGCATTGACCGGATGCTCATACGCAGGGGACTAATGCCGGCCGGCGGCGGCATTGACCGGATGCTCATACGCAGGGGACTAATGCCGGCCGGCGGCGGCATTGACCGGATGCTCATACGCAGGGGATAATGCCGGCCGGCGGCGGCATTGACCGGATGCTCATACGCAGGGGAGTAATGCCGGCCGGCGGCGGCATTGACCGGATGCTCATACGCAGGGGACTAATGCCGGCCGGCGGCGGCATTGACCGGATGCTCATACGCAGGGGATAATGCCGGCCGGCGGCGGCATTGACCGGATGCTCATACGCAGGGGACTAATGCCGGCCGGCGGCGGCATTGACCGGATGCTCATACGCAGGGGACTAATGCCGGCCGGCGGCGGCATTGACCGGATGCTCATACGCAGGGGACTAATGCCGGCCGGCGGCGGCATTGACCGGATGCTCATACGCAGGGGGACTAATGCCGGCCGGCGGCGGCATTGACCGGATGCTCATACGCAGGGGACTAATGCCGGCCGGCGGCGGCATTGACCGGATGCTCATACGCAGGGGACTAATGCCGGCCGGCGGCGGCATTGACCGGATGCTCATACGCAGGGGACTAATGCCGGCCGGCGGCGGCATTGACCGGATGCTCATACGCAGGGGACTAATGCCGGCCGGCGGCGGCATTGACCGGATGCTCATACGCAGGGGACTAATGCCGGCCGGCGGCGGCATTGACCGGATGCTCATACGCAGGGGACTAATGCCGGCCGGCGGCGGCATTGACCGGATGCTCATACGCAGGGGACTAATGCCGGCCGGCGGCGGCATTGACCGGATGCTCATACGCAGGGGACTAATGCCGGCCGGCGGCGGCATTGACCGGATGCTCATACGCAGGGGACTAATGCCGGCCGGCGGCGGCATTGACCGGATGCTCATACGCAGGGGACTAATGCCGGCCGGCGGCGGCATTGACCGGATGCTCATACGCAGGGGACTAATGCCGGCCGGCGGCGGCATTGACCGGATGCTCATACGCAGGGGACTAATGCCGGCCGGCGGCGGCATTGACCGGATGCTCATACGCAGGGGACTAATGCCGGCCGGCGGCGGCATTGACCGGATGCTCATACGCAGGGGACTAATGCCGGCCGGCGGCGGCATTGACCGGATGCTCATACGCAGGGGACTAATGCCGGCCGGCGGCGGCATTGACCGGATGCTCATACGCAGGGGACTAATGCCGGCCGGCGGCGGCATTGACCGGATGCTCATACGCAGGGGACTAATGCCGGCCGGCGGCGGCATTGACCGGATGCTCATACGCAGGGGACTAATGCCGGCCGGCGGCGGCATTGACCGGATGCTCATACGCAGGGGACTAATGCCGGCCGGCGGCGGCATTGACCGGATGCTCATACGCAGGGGACTAATGCCGGCCGGCGGCGGCATTGACCGGATGCTCATACGCAGGGGACTAATGCCGGCCGGCGGCGGCATTGACCGGATGCTCATACGCAGGGGACTAATGCCGGCCGGCGGCGGCATTGACCGGATGCTCATACGCAGGGGACTAATGCCGGCCGGCGGCGGCATTGACCGGATGCTCATACGCAGGGGGACTAATGCCGGCCGGCGGCGGCATTGACCGGATGCTCATACGCAGGGGACTAATGCCGGCCGGCGGCGGCATTGACCGGATGCTCATACGCAGGGGACTAATGCCGGCCGGCGGCGGCATTGACCGGATGCTCATACGCAGGGGACTAATGCCGGCCGGCGGCGGCATTGACCGGATGCTCATACGCAGGGGACTAATGCCGGCCGGCGGCGGCATTGACCGGATGCTCATACGCAGGGGACTAATGCCGGCCGGCGGCGGCATTGACCGGATGCTCATACGCAGGGGACTAATGCCGGCCGGCGGCGGCATTGACCGGATGCTCATACGCAGGGACTAATGCCGGCCGGCGGCGGCATTGACCGGATGCTCATACGCAGGGGACTAATGCCGGCCGGCGGCGGCAT